>ML136699.1:0-71270 GCA_003999625.1 Oryzias javanicus
TGATGCAGACCAGAGTGTTGCAGACCTGCTTTGGTATTTTTCCAGGGCATGGGAGTCTGTCACGTGTGCTACAAGGGCATATCATCTGCATACTTCAGGAGGGTCAGGCCCTCTGTGTCACAGGAGATGCTGTTTGTGTACACAGAAAAAAGAATTGGGGACAATACACAGCCCTGGGGAAGTCCCGTTTTCAAAATCATTTGGCTGGACCTAACATTGTTCATCACCACATTTCTGAGGCCTGTCAGATAAAAACTCTCTGATCCATAAAATCAGTGTTTTATGAACCTGCAGTGAAGAAAGATGTTTCCAGCAGTGTATTATTGTTAACAGTGTTAAAAAGCAGATGAGAAGTCCATGAATAAAATCCTTGTGTTTGGGAGCTTGGAGTCCTGTTGTTTGGTGACTCTGTCCAGGAGTGTGAGGCTGGCATCCTCCGTACTGCGTGCAGCTCTGTACGCAAACTGGAGAGGGTCGAATTTTTCAGTCAGTTCAGACCTCAATTCATCAACAATAACCCTTTCCATACATTTGCACAAGATGGAGGTCAGGGCAATTGGTCTGTAATCCTGCAGGTCCTTGGTCCTGGTTTGTTTGGGAAGAGGGATGATGGTTGTCTCCTTCCACCGTCTAGGAACTGTACCTGATTCAGGAGTTTGCTGCATGTCAATAAAATCCTTCATTTTGATGCAGCTTTGGTTCGAGGATCCTCTGAATGAAATAAATATAAAGTACAAAGCATGCGACACTTAAGGTTTTGTTTGTTCAAAATCCAAAATGACCAAATAACCAAAGATTAAATTGAATAAATATGTTTGGAAAGTTTACTGAATCCTTCTGTCTGATAGTAGTAAATGCTAAAAATAGATTTTGGTTCAAACAGTTGTTGATTCAGAGGTCATTTTAAAGTTTTTTAAAGTTTTTTTTCTGATTCAGTTGAACTTCAGACTTTCTGTAAAATTAATAAAATTTCAACCATAAACTTAAATTGACCTTAATGAGATCATCTGTCTGATTCTTCTGAAATGGTTCCCTGAGCAAATCTGAGAACACTTAAAAATGAAACTTAAATAAAATGTCCTAATTTATCATTTTATGTTTGTAAAAATCACACCAACTTATTTTAATAAGATGTTTTCTCTTTTTTAAGGTTTTATTTTGTAATAACAAATTTCAATAAATTGTTTTTAATGATGTATGTACCTAGATGAAGGTGTAATGATCAATGTCATTTTTTTATGTTGTGTATTAATGCATGGATTATTTTAATAAGGACTAATGGGGATCCTTAAATAAATAAATAAGTGTCCTAAAAAGTTAAATAAAGTTAAAAAGCATCTTTAATTGTTAGCAACATCGCTGATACAGTTTGCAAAAACTTTCCTAACTTTACATGAGTAAACTTCATGTGAATAAACTTTAAGTTGGTTTTCTGTTTTCCAAACATGCTTGATGAAAGCAGTGATTCAGAAATGTGCACAGTGAACATTACAATTTTATTTGGACTTCATACCTCCACGCAAACACTTATATGAATAAAATAGATCAATATAAAATGTGGATAAATGCGATGTAAATTCAATCTATAGAAATACGAAGAGACGTAATTCCTTCAAGGATCTAAAGTAAATCTAATGCTGCATTATTCATCAAAAAGACAGATTTTTCAACAAATATCATTAAAGAAAATCTGCATGAAAAAATGCAAACTGCTGTCCAAGAATGAAAATGAGCAACAGCTGCAGAAAACACCTCCGGTTGATCTTAAAAACATCAGCAGAAAAATGAATAATCAAATAGAAAACATGATTTGATTCAAATTCAATGTGATCAAAACATCTCACCTTCTTCTCAGTGGAAGTTCTGGATATTTTTTAGTGACTTTATGTTCATGTCATGGAGGAACTACACTGACTGATGCTAGGCTAACGCTTTAGCTAACCAAACTGTCACACATGAATGTTTGTGTCACGTGTTCGGACCGTCTTAAAGTTTAACCCATTTACAGTCAAGGTGACAGATTACGTGCAGCTCAGCGTGAAAAATAACAGAAGAAAGAGTGAAAGAATAAATAGATAACGACTTCCAGGACGGAGCGGGGGCTCGTGTTGCACCGGGGCGGATCTCTGCCGCTCACCTGCAGCTCCGGGACCCCAAGACTCGTGTAGCTTCTTGGTCTCTTATTGGGTTTGAATTTAAACCCTGGCAGTTACTCTTTTTTAAATTTTGTCTCCGTTTTGTTTCATTTAACCGAGAGAAAATCTCAGAGCCGATAAAACCAAATTAACGGAGTAACGAGGGTTTCTGTAGTCTGGTAACTGTAATGGATTACCAAAAATTCAACTGTAATTCGCTACGTTCCTCCGTTGCCGACAAAAGTACTTAGATTACAGTAATTGGTTACTTTGTAATCCGTTAACCCTCAACACTGAGTGTTACTACTGAAGGTTCTGGTTAAGATCTCCAGCTGGGACAGCTCTGTGTGGAGTTTGCGTGTTCCTCCCACGCTCCAAAAACATGTTTCATGTTTCCTCTGAAGAGTGTCAAGTCAAAGCCTGCAGGCCTCAACGTTAACTTGTGTAATTTTGAAAAAATGTTGAAAGAAACGTTAAAAATCATTTAAGGTTCAAGTGTATTTATTGTGGAATGATAATCTTGTCAGTTTTTATTCATATTTGTGTGAAAAACTACGTTTTAAAAGTTTCAAAAGTGCAGAGCGGTGCAAGCCAAAGAATACTTTGCTGCATGTCAATAAAATCCTTCATTTTGATGCAGCTTTGGTTCGAGGCAAGGGCGGAGTGGCTAATCGGGAGAGTCGGGAGGATTCCGGTGGGCCGCTTCATTTATGGGCCGGTCAGTCGCTGTCATGGAGAAATGATTGCGGTAGAACATGGATGAATCTTTGTAGCAGTGTTCGTCCGTCCCTTTAAAGAGACGCGCCGTCAGTTTTGGAGCTACAATTTAACTTAAACACCCCTTTTAGATTCTCACAGTTGGTTGAGTCCACCGGAATGCGCTTTACTAAAATGTCTGGGCCGGACTATTGACGTAAAAAACCTTCTATTGCTGACGGTCTATGGGCCGGACAAGAAGCGGCCGCGGTCCAGACAGATGATGAGCGAGTAAGAAATTGCTTTAGTGGACGAGCGGGACGGGCGGCTGCGCGGGGCAGCAGTTCAAAGGAGCCGCCAGCTCAGCGCTTCATGGTGAAAAAAAAGTCTGCGACACTAAAGTTTTTCTATGATCTTAGGGGCGTGTGCACGTTATTTCTGAAAACATATTGGCGCGGGTTCTGCGCGAACACGGAGTCACTTTCTCCGCTGTGGGGAGGGGCGGGGCTCACGCTTTCTCTACCTGCTCCACAGGTGAGAACACGCGGGATGCAGAGCGGCCGTGTATGGAGAGAAAATAGACTCACTCTGATTTGTGCGTACGTAATTCTTAATTTGTAGCTCATATAATACGTTTTGTGAAAAAGTAAAAAAATAAATAAAAGATACAATTTACACATGCACAAATTAAAATTACAACAGTTTGAAACTAATTACACACATCTTTTTCGCACGGATCACCTCTTACGCACACACACAGCCTAAGTTACGCACAAATCTATCGTGAGACTCTTTTCACGTCTCAAAAATTCGTCTGTGAGTGATGCGTTCAAGTACTACCAGAATGTTCGTTCACCATAGTTCTCTTGTCACCCGTTTTAAACTTCGATTGTGAATAATATCTGGTAAAACTTGACATTTTCCCACTTCCAATATTCCCAATAGTTTATATTAAAAAATTCTAAATAAGCGCTTTTAATACACTTATCCCTTAAAAATAAGAATATTTCCAGAAAAGAGGCGCCCAGCTGCAGTAGCTGGTGTGTATGCTAGTGGCACACACGTGAGGCACGTGAGGGAATTGAATATGGACGGCAGCACTTTAAAAAAAAACAATGATCATATAATATTAACAAGCTGAAAGTTTATAGGATGCCTCAACAAAAACAAGTTGTCTGACATAAAATGTCAAATTAAAGTGAATTTGAATATGAAAGAATGTGATTTTTATTTTTAATTTTAGCTGTTTAGCATATTGCAATACTGTTGGTATTGTGAGCCATTTATTGTGAATTTCATTGTATTGTTAGTGACTTTAAGATTCTCAGCCTAATACTGACACAATATAAAGTTTTCACAGATGATACCCAGATATTGGGCTGACATACACATTCTCATCAAGCTTTTATTTTCCCAAGTTTCATGTCAGAGAACAGTCCTCATTCTTAAGTTCATTAAAAACAGGCTGGAGCATGCTCAGTCAGGTCCACTTGGAGTCTTTCATTGCTCATGTCAACAGATAAATACATTATGTCCATGACCTGTGACAAAAGTAACAAAAAGGTAGCAGAAACAAGTTCACTTTTTATGTGATGATTTATGCTGTAGATTTCAGACGGAAATATTTCTGTTAAACACGTTTTTTATGTAATTAATTGTTTGTTATTATTTGTTATTTATGACCCCCTCCCCAACTATAATAAAACATTTTTTTTATATTCTAAATGGTTGCCTAATTTTTCATGTGGCGAAAAATGGGCCGGTCTTGACCGTTAAACTCCCGGGCTGAAAAGTTGTCCCACTCCGCCCCTGGTTCGAGGATCCTCTGAATGAAATAAATAAAAAGTACAAAGCGTGCGACACTTAAGGTTTTGTTTGTTCAAAATCCAAAATGACCAAATAACCAAAGATTAAATTGAATAAATATGTTTGGAAAGTTTACTGAATTCCTTCTGTCTGATAGTAGTAAATGCTAAAAATAGATTTTGGTTCAAACAGTTGTTGATTCAGAGGTCATTTTAAAGTTTTTTAAAGTTTTTTTTCTGATTCAGTTGAACTTCAGACTTTCTGTAAAATTAATAAAATTTCAACCATAAACTTAAATTGACCTTAATGGGATCATCTGTCTGATTCTTCTGAAATGGTTCCCTGAGCAAATCTGAGAACACTTAAAAATGAAACTTAAATAAAATGTCCTAATTTATCATTTATGTTTGTAAAATCACAACCAACTAAATATTTAATAGATGTTTTCTCTTTTTTTAAGGTGTTTATTTTGTAATAAACAAATTTCAATGAATTGTTTTTAATGATGTATGTACCTAGATGAAGGTGTAATGATCAATGTCATTTTTTATGTTGTGTATTAATGCATGGATTCTTTTAATAAGGACTAATGGGGATCCTTAAATAAATAAATAAATAAGTGTCCTAAAAAGTTAAATAATAAAGTTAAAAAGCATCTTTAATTGTTAGCAACATCGCTGATACAGTTTGCAAAAACTTTCCTAACTTTACATGAGTAAACTTCATGTGAATAAACTTTAAGTTGGTTTTCTGTTTTCCAAACATGCTGATGAAAGCAGTGATTCAGAAATGTGCACAGTGAATATTACAATTTATATTGGACTTCATACCCTCCACGCAAACACTTATATGAATAAAATAGATCAATATAAAATGTGGATTAATGCATGTAAATTCAATCTATAAAATACGAAGAGACGTAATTCCTTCAAGGATCTAAAGTAAATCAAATGCTGCATTATTCATCAAAAAGACAATTTCAACAAATATCATTAAGAAAATCTGCATGAAAAAATGCAAACTGCCATCCAAGAATGAAAAATGAGCAACAGCTGCAGAAAACACCTCCGGTTGATCTTAAAAACATCAGCAGAAAAATGAATAATCAAATAGAAAACATGATTTGATTCAAATTCAATGTGATCAAAACATCTCACCTTCTTCTCAGTGGAAGTTCTGGATATTTTTTAGTGAGTTTATGTTCATGTCATGGAGGAACTACACTGACTGATGCTAGGCTAACGCTTTAGCTAACCAAACTGTCACACATGAATGTTTGTGTCACGTGTTCAGACCGTCTTAAAGTTTAACCCATTTACAGTCAAGGTGACAGATTATGTGCAGCTCAGCGTGAAAAATAACAGAAGAAAGAGTGAAAGAATAAATAGATAACGACTTCCAGGACGGAGCGGGGCTCGTGTTGCACCGGGGCGGATCTCTGCCGCTCACCTGCAGCTCCGGGACCCAAGACTCGTGTAGCTTCTTGGTCTCTTATTGGGTTTTGAATTTAAACCCTGGCAGTTACTCTTTTTTAAATTTTGTCTCCTTTTGTTTCATTTAAACGAGAGAAAATCTCAGAGCCGATAAAACCAAATTAACGGAGTAACGAGGGTTTCTGTAGTCTGTAACTGTAATGGATTACCAAAAATTCAACTGTAATTCGCTACGTTCCTCCGTTGCCGACAAAAGTACTTAGATTACAGTATAATTGGTTACTTTGTAATCCGTTACCCTCAACACTGAGTGTTACTACTGAAGGTTCTGGTTAAGATCTCCAGCTGGGACAGCTCTGTGTGGAGTTTGTGTGTTCCTCCCACGCTCCAAAAACATGTTTCATGTTTCCTCTGAAGAGTGTCAAGTCAAACCTGCAGGCCTCAACCGTTAACTTGCGTAATTTTGAAAAATGTTGAAAGAAACGTTAAAAATCATTTAAGTTCAAGTGTATTATTGTGGAATGATAATCTTGTCAGTTTTTATTCATATTTGTGTGAAAAACTACGTTTTAAAGTTTCAAAAGTGCAGAGCGGTGCAAGCCAAAGAATACTTTGCTGCATGTCAATAAAATCCTTCATTTTGATGCAGCTTTGGTTCGAGGATCCTCTGAATGAAATAAATAAAAAGTACAAAGCATGCGACACTTAAGGTTTGTTTGTTCAAAATCCAAAATGACCAAATAACCAAAGATTAAATTGAATAAATATGTTTGAAAGTTTACTGAATTCCTTCTGTCTGATAGTAGTAAATGCTAAAAATAGATTTTGGTTCAAACAGTTGTTGATTCAGAGTCTTTTTAAAGTTTTTTAAAGTTTTTTTCTGATTCAGTTGAACTTCAGACTTTCTGTAAAATTAATAAAATTTCAACCATAAACTTAAATTGACCTTAATGAGATCATCTGTCTGATTCTTCTGAAATGGTTCCCTGAGCAAATCTGAGAACACTTAAAAATGAAACTTAAATAAAATGTCCTAATTTATCATTTTATGTTTGTAAAAATCACACCAACTTATTTTAATAATGTTTTCTCTTTTTTAAGGTTTTATTTGTAGTAACAAATTTCAATGAATTGTTTTTAATGATGTATGTACCTAGATGAAGGTGTAATGATCAATGTCATTTTTTTATGTTGTGTATTAATGCATGGATTCTTTAATAAGGACTAATGGGGATCCTTAAATAAATAAATAAGTGTCCTAAAAAGTTAAATAAAGTTAAAAGCATCTTTAATTGTTAGCAACATCGCTGATACAGTTTGCAAAAACTTTCCTAACTTTACATGAGTAAACTTCATGTGAATAAACTTTAAGTTGGTTTTCTGTTTTCCAAACATGCTTGATGAAAGCAGTGATTCAGAAATGTGCACAGTGAATATTACAATTTTATTTGGACTTCATACCTCCATCCACGCAACCTTATATGAATAAAATAGATCAATATAAAATGTGGATAAATGCGTGTAAATTCAATCTATAGAAATACGAAGAGACGTAATTCCTTCAAGGATCTAAAGTAAATCTAATGCTGCATTATTCAAAAAAAGACAGATTTTCAAACAAATATCATTAAAGAAAATCTGCATGAAAAAAATGCAAACTGCCATCCAAGAATGAAAAATGAGCAACAACTGCAGAAAACACCTCCGGTTGATCTTAAAAACATCAGCAGAAAAATGAATAATCAAATAGAAAAACATGATTTGATTCAAATTCAATGTGATCAAAACATCTCACCTTCTTCTCAGTGGAAGTTCTGGATATTTTTTAGTGACTTTATGTTCATGTCATGGAGGAACTACACTGACTGATGCTAGGCTAACGCTTTAGCTAACCAAACTGTCACACATGAATGTTTGTGTCACGTGTTCGGACCGTCTTAAAGTTTAACCCATTTACAGTCAAGGTGACAGATTATGTGCAGCTCAGCGTGAAAAATAACAGAAGAAAGAGTGAAAGAATAAATAGATAACGACTTCCAGGACGGAGCGGGGGCTCGTGTTGCACCGGGGCGGATCTCTGCCGCTCACCTGCAGCTCCGGGACCCCAAGACTCGTGTAGCTTCTTGGTCTCTTATTGTCTGATTGCTGAAAGCAATCAGAGTATGTTATCCTACTGCTTTATTATATTTTATTATTATTGTCTGATTGCTGAAAGCAATCAGAGTATGTTATCCTACTGCTTTATTATAGTTGTCTGATTGCTGAAAGCAATCAGAGTATGTTATCCTACTGCTTTATTATAGTTTATTATTATTATATTTTCTTATTCCGTCAAAAGTTTGCCGGACTACTCCTCCTACAGTTTACTAGCTAGAAAGCTGAAACTTATACAGTTTGTAGGGCTTGCTTGTGTGACCTGTGCTATTATACAGTTTTTTGATCTCAGCTATGGTTGATTTTATATTAATATTTTTATGAATTATTTTTCCCATTGACTTAACATTGAGAGCACCTTTAAATGCTAATAGCTTTTAAAATACTAAAGATAATTTCATGAAACTTTCCAATATTATAGGGTATAGTAAACTACACAAGCTATAAAAATTTTAGCTCAATTGACCTCTATAGCGCCACCAGGTGGTCGTTTGAAACTTTTTTTTGTTTTTGGCCTCTATCTCGAATACCGTAAGTCAGAAATTTATGCTTTCTTTTTCTGTGTGTTCCTTAGATGCTAATAAACGTTTTTCAAATTGGGACCATAGACTTCCGTCTAACTAGATTTTTCGCTATTTGCGATTTTTCGTAAAACACGTTTTTGGCTCCCTATTCAACGTAGTTTAACCAAACTCCACAAAAATTGGTACATACCCTATTTAGAGTACCCCGAATTCAATGGTACCACTCAATCCGCGAAATTCCTTACCGTTTCTGAAATAATCGTAATGTTAATGAGGTGGGTGTGGTCACTGATATTTAACATGCTCTAAATCCTACAAAGATAGTCAAAACCTCACAAGTTTTAAATTATAGCTTCATCCTACATTGATAAAGAAGTATGAAAAGTTTTATGAAAATATTCCAATAGGTGGCGCTATAATTTAGGAAATGGTGTTTAAGCCTCTATCTCAAAAACTACTGAACCTAGCTGCATAAAATTCAACGCATAGGTTGCAGAAGGAGAGTTATATAACATACTAGAAAAAGAACTGCGCTGCGCCACCTAGTGGTGACTTAAGAAGGATAAGCTAACTTTGGATGGGTCCTGTTATCTTCCAAATACTTGCAGGTTTCAACTTGTAACCACTTGTATTTTGTTAAGTTGATCAAGGAGGTTTTTGGTTTAAAACTTCGTACCATTTGGGTTTATGGTTGATTTTATATGAATTTTTAAAAAATATTTTTCCCCCTATCAAAATGCATGGGACAGACTTTAAATCCCTATTATCTTGAAAAGTAGTTGATCAACTGGTATGAAACTTTGTAAGTAGATACTTCAGACCAATCTTTAAATGCTCAATCAATTTTGACTCTATTGCGCCACCAGGTGGTTATTTGGAGCACTAAAGTGTATAGGCCTTTTTCTCCAAGTGCATTTGTCTTAGGCTCTACCTTCTACTGCTTTGTGATTCACTGGATAGTAAAAATATTGCCTGTATCCATCAGCGATCTCTATTGTGTAATACTTTTTCGCAATTGACGATTTTTCGCAAAACACTTTTTTGACTCCCTTTGTCACGTACTTTGACAAATCTTTGCAGTTTTCAACACATACCCTATTTGGGCTACCACAAATCCAATGGTAATATCCGTTTTGCGTAGTTCCGTACGGTTTTTGCGTAACACATCATGCAAATTAGACAAGCTGAGATTGTTATGTTAAGAACGCTGCAGCTCCTTGACAGTTTCACATAACTTCACCAAATTTTCAAGACTTCTTCCACAGTTTAAGATGAGTCAGTGCAACAACTTTCACAACGGTGCTCCCGTAGGTGGCGCTGCACCCAATTCCTGACGTTTCCTCTGTTATCTCCAAAAGTAGTTGACCTACGCGGACGAAACTTGGCGTGTGCGTCGAACGGAAGGTCTCAAACGCATACAGCTGTAGAATGTTTTAGATCGGTATTGCTTTCAGCAATCAGACGCAATTTCTTCAGGGAATTGCAAATCTAGTTTATTATTATATTTTCTTATTCCGTCAAAAGTTTGCCGAACTACTCCTCCTACAGTTTAGCAGCTAGAAAGCTGAAACTTATACAGTTTGTAGGGCTTGCTTGTGTGACCTGTGCTATTATACAGTTTTTTGATCTCAGCTATGGTTGATTTTATATTAATATTTTTATGAATTATTTTTTCCCATTGACTTAACATTGAGAGCACCTTTAAATGCTAATAACTTAAAAATACTAAAGATATTTCATGAAACTTTCCAATATTATAGGGAATAGTAAACTACACAAGCTATTAAAATTGTAGCTCAATCAACCTCTATAGCGCCACCAGGTGGTCGTTTGAAACTTTTTTTTGTTTTTGGCCTCTATCTCAAATACCGTAAGTCAGAAATTTATGCTTTCTTTTTCTGTGTGTTCCTTGGATGCTAATGAACGTTTTTCAAATTGGGACCATGGACTTCCGTCTAACTAGATTTTTCGCTATTTGCGATTTTTCGTAAAACACGTTTTTGGCTCCCTATTCAACATAGTTTAACCAAACTCGACAAAAATTGGTACATACCCTATTTAGACTACCCCGAATTCAATGGTACCACTCAATCCACGAAATTCCTTACCGTTTTTGAAATAATCGTAATGTTAATGAGGTGGGTGTGGTCACTGATTTTTAACATGCTCTAAATCCTACAAAGATTGTCAAAACTTCACAAGTTTTATAACATAGCTTCATCCTACAGTGATAAAGAAGTATGAAAAGTTTCATGAAAATATTCCAATAGGTGGCGCTATAATTTAGGAAATTGTGTTTAAGCCTCTATCTCAAAAACTACTCAACCTAGCTGCATAAAATTCAACGCATAGGTTGCAGGAGGGGACTTGTATAACATACTAGAAAAAGGGCTCTGCTGCGCCACCTAGTGGTGACTTAAGAAGGATAAGCTAACTTTGGATGGGTCCTGTTGATCTTCCAAATAGTGGCATGTACCAACATCCAACCACTTGTATTTTGTTAGATTGATCAAGGAGGTGTTTGGTTTAAAATTTCGTAGCATTTGGGTTTATGGTTGATTTTATATGAATTTTAAAATAATGTTTCCCCCTATCAAAATACATGGGACAAACTTTAAATCCCTATTATCTTGAAAAGTAGTTGATCAACTGGTATGAAACTTTGTAAGTAGATACTTCAGACCAATCTTTAAATGCTCAATCAATTTTGGCTCTATTGCGCCACCAGGTTGTCAGTTTTAAAAACTAAAGTGTATAGGCCTTATTCTTCAAGTGCATTAGTCTTAAGCACTACCTTTTACTCCTATATGATTCATTGGATAGTAATATAATAGCTTATATTCATCAGCGATCTCTATTGTGTAAGACTTTTTCGCATTTAAGATTTTTCGCAAAACACTTTTTTGACTCCCTTTGTCACATACTTTGACAAATCTTTACAGTTTTCTACACATACCCTATTTGGGCTACCACAAATCCAATGGTGATATCCGTTTTCCATAGTTCCGTACGGTTTTTGCGTAACACGTTATGCAAATTAGAGAGAATGAGATTGTAATGTTTGCGACGCTGCAGCTCCTTAACAGTTTCACATAACTTCACCAAATTTTCAAGACTTCTTCCACAGTGTAAGATGAGCAAGCGCAACAACTTTCACAACGGTGCTCCCGTAGGTGGCGCTACAGCCAATTCCTGTCGTTCTCTCTAATATCTCCAAAAGTACTTGACCTACGCGGACGAAACTTGGCCTGCACGTCGAACGGAAGGTCTTTAACATGCTGCGGCTGCAGTGTTTTAGATCAGTATTGCTTTCAGCAATCAGACGCAATTTCTTCAGGGAATTGCAAATCTAGTTGTCTGATTGCTGAAAGCAATCAGAGTATGTTATCCTATACCTTTATTATCTTTTTTTATTATTATTATATTTTCTTATTCCGTCAAAGTTTGCCGGACTACTCCTCCTACAGTTTAGCAGCTACAAAGCTGAAACTTATACAGTATGTAGGGCTTGTGTGTGTGTGGTGTGACGTGTGCTGTATTCACTTTTTAATTGGAGTTATGGTTGATTTTATATTAATATTTTTATGAATTATTTTTCCCATTGACTTAACATTGGGAGCACCTTTAAATGCTTATATCTTCAAAAGTACTAAAGATAATTGCATGAAACTTTCCAATATTGTAGCCTATAGTAAACTACACGTTCTATTAAAATTGTAGCTCAATGGTACTCTATAGCGCCACCAGGTGGCCGTTTTAGTGAAAAGCAATTCGTTTTTGGCCTCTATCTCGAATACCGTAAGTCAGAAATTTGTGCTTTCTTTTTCTGTGTGTTCCTTGGATGCTAATGAACGTTTTTCAAATTGGGACCATGGACTTCCGTCTAACTAGATTTTTCGCTATTTGCGATTTTTCGTAAAACACGTTTTTGGCTCCAGATCCAACATAGTTTGACCAAACTTGACAAGATATCTTACATACCCTATTTAGACTACCCAAATTCAATGGTACCACTCAATTGGCGAAATTCCTTACCGTTTTTGAGATAATCGTAATGCTAATGAGGTGGGTGTGGTCACTGATTTTTAACATGCTGTAAATCCTACAAAGATTGTCAAAACTTCACAAGTTTTAAAATATAACTTCATCCTACAGTGATGAAGAAGTATGAAAAGTTTTATGAAAATATTCCAATAGGTGGCGCTATAATTTAGGAAATTGTGTTTAAGCCTCTATCTCAAAAACCACTCAACCTAGCTACATAAAATTCAACGCATAGGTTGCAGGAGGGACTTGTATAACATACTAGAAAAAGGGCTCTGCTGCGCCACCTAGTGGTGACTTAAGAAGGATAAGCTAACTTTGGATGGGTCCTGTTATCTTCCAAATAGTTGCACGTACCAACATCCAACCACTTGTATTTTGTTAAGTTGATCAAGGAGGTGTTTGGTTTAAAATTTCGTACCATTTGGGTTTATGGTTGATTTTATATGAATTTTTAAAAATATGTTTTCCCCTATCAAAATACATGGGACAAACTTTAAATCCCTATTATCTTGAAAAGTAGTTGATTAACTGGTATGAAACTTTGTAAGTAGATACTTTAAACCAATCTTTAAATCCTCAATCAATTTTGGCTCTATTGCGCCACCTGGTGGTCTGTTTTAAAACTAAAGTGTATAGGCCTTATTCTCCAAGTGCATTTGTCTTAAGCACTAGGTTTTACTCCTATATGATTCATTAGATAGGAATATAACAGCTTATAATCATTTGCGATCTCTATTGTGTAAGACTTTTTCTCATTTAAGATTTTTCACAAAACACTTTTTCTACTCCCCGTGTCACATACTTTGACTAATCTTTACACTTTTCTGCACATACCCTATTTAGGCTACTGCAAATCCAATGGTAATATCCGTTTTCCGTAGTTCCGTACGGTTTTTGCGTAAGACTTCATCCAAATTAGACAGAATGAGATTGTAATGTTTGCAACGCTGCAGCTCCTTGAAAGTTTCACATAACTTCACCAAACTTTCAAAACTTCTTCCACAGTGTAAGATGAGTAAGCGCAACAACTTTCACAACAGTGCTCCCGTAGGTGGCGCTACAGCCAATTCCTGACGTTTCCTCTAATATCTCCAAAAGTCCTTGACCTACGCGGACGAAACTTGGTGCGTGCGTCGTACGGAAAGTCTTTAACGCTTGCAGCTAGAAAATATTTTAGATCGGTATTGCTTTCAGCAATCAGACGCAATTTCTTCAGGGAATTGCAAATCTAGTTGTCTGATTGCTGAAAGCAATCAGAGTATGTTATCCTACTACTTTTTATATATTTTTTCTTTTTTCTTCTTTTCTTATTCCGCCAAAAGTTTGCCGTGTATCCCTCCTACAGTTTTGTAGCTAGAAAGTTGAAACTTATACAGTTTGTAGGGTTTGCTGTGTGACGTGTGCTTGTATTCAGTTTTTTGAATTGGACCTATGGTTGATTTTATATTAATATTTTTATGAATTTTTTTCCCATTGACTTAACATTGGGAGCACCTTTAAATGCTTATATCTTCAAAAATACTAAAGATAACTTCATGAAACTTTCAATATCATAGGGTATAGTAAACTACACGTGCTATTAAAATTGTAGCTCAATCCACCTCTATAGCGCCACCAGGTGGTCGTTTGAAAAGTATTTTTGTTTTTGGCCTCTATCTTGAATACCGTTAGTCAGAAATTTATGCTTTCTTTTTCTGTGTGTTACTTGGATGCTAATGAACGTTTTTCAAATGGGACCATGGACTTCCGTCTAACTAGATTTTTCGCTATTTGCGATTTTTCGTAAAACACGTTTTGGCTCCCTATTCAACATAGTTTAACCAAACTCGACAAAAATGGTACATACCCTATTTAGACTACCCCGAATTCAATGGTACCACTCAATTGGCATAATTCCTTAAGTTTTTGAGATAATTGCATTGCTAATGAGGTGGGTGTGGTCCCCGATTTTAACATGCTCTAAATCCTACAAAGATTGTCAAAACTTCACAAGTTTTGAAATATAAGTTCATCCACAGTGATAAGAAGTCTGAAAAGTTTTATGAAAATATTCCAATAGGTGGCGCTATAATTTAGGAAATTGTGTTTAAGCCTCTATCTAAAAAAATACTCAACCTAGCAACATAAAATTCAACACATAGGTTGCAGGAGGGGACTTGTATAACATACTAGAACAAGGGCTCTGCTGCGCCACCTAGTGGTGACTTAAGAAGGATAAGCTAACTTTGGATGGGTCCTGTTATCTTCCAAATAGTTGCATGTATCAATATGCAAACACTTGTAGTTTGTTAAGCTGATCAAAAGATGTTTGGTTTAAAATATCGTACCATTTGGGTTTATGGTTGATTTTATATGAATTTTTAAAAATATTTTTTCCTCCTATCAAAATACATGGGACAAACTTTAAATCCCTATTATCTTGAAAAGTAGTTGATCAACTGGTATGAAACTTTGTAAGTAGATACTTCAGACCAATCTTTAAATGCTCAACCAATTTGGCTCTATTGCGCCACCAGGTGGTCAGTTGGAGCACTGAAAGTGTATAGGCCTTATTCTCCAAGTGCATTTGTCTTAAGCCTACCTTTTACTCTCTGTGATTCATTAGATAGTAAAATAATAGCTTATATTATCAGCGATCTCTATTGTGTAATACTTTTTGCTCAATTTACGATTTTCGCAAAAACATTTTTTGACTCCCTTTGTCACGTACTTTGACTAATCTTTACAGTTTTCTGCACATAGCCTATTTGGGCTACCACAAATCCAATGGTAACATCCGTTTTCCATAGTTCCGTACGGTTTTTGCGTAACACGTCACGCAAATTAGACAAGCTGAGATTGTAATGTTTACAACGCTGCAGCTCCTTAACAGTTTCACATAACTTCACCAAACTTACAAGACTTCTTCCACAGTGTAAGATGAGCAAGCACAACAACTTTCGCGATGATGCTCCCGTAGGTGGCGCTACAGTCAATTCCTGTCGTTTCCTTTAATATCTCCAAAAGTATTTGACCTACGCGGACGAAACTCGTCGTGCGTGTCCAACGGAAGGTCTTTAACATGCCTGCGGCTGTGCAGTATTTTAAATCGGTATTGCTTTCAGCAATCAGACGCAATTTCTTCAGGGAATTGCAAATCTAGTTGTCTGATTGCTGAAAGCAATCAGAGTATGTTATCCTACTGCTTTATTCTGTTTTTTTCTTATTATTCTCTTTTCTTATTCCGCCGAAGTTTGCCGGGTATCTCCTCCTACAGTTTTAAAGCTAGAAAGTTGAAACTTATACAGTTTGTAGGGCTTGCTGGTGTGACGTGTGCTTGTATTCAGTTTTTTGATTCCACCTATGGTTGATTTTATATTAATATTTTTATGAATTATTTTTCCCATTGACTTAACATTGGGAGCACCTTTGAATGCTCATATCTTCAAGAATACTAAAGATAACTTCATGAAACTTTCCAATATTATAGGGTATAGTAAACTACACGTGCTATTAAAATTGTAGATCAATCATCCTCCATAGCGCCACCAGGTGGCCGTTTGAAAAATGTTTTTGTTTTTGACCTCTATCTCGAATACCGTAAGTCAGAAATTTATGCTTTCTTTTTCTGTGTGTTCCTTGGATGCTAATGAACGTTTTTCAAATTGGGACCATAGACTTCCGTCTAACTAGATTTTTCGCAATTTGCGATTTTTCGTAAAACACATTTTTTGCTCCCTATTCAACATAGTTTCCCCAAACTTAACAAAAAGTGGTACATACCCTATTTGGACTACCCCGAATTCAATGGTACCACTCAATTGGCAAAATTCCTTACCGTTTTTGAGATAATCGCAATGCTAATGAGGTGGGTGTGGTCACAGATTTTAACATGCTCTAGATCCTACAAAGATTGTCAAAACTTCACAAGTTTTGAAATATAGGTTCATCCCACAGTGATAAAGAAGTATGAAAAGTTTTATGAAAATATTCCAATAGGTGGCGCTGTAATTTAGGAAATTGTGTTTAAGCCTTATCTCAAAAACTACTCAACCTAGCTACATAAAATTCAACGCATAGGTTGAAGGAGGTGATTTGTATAACATACTAGAAAAAGGGCTCTGCTGCGCCACCTAGTGGTGACTTATGAAGGATAAGCTAAAATTGGATGGGTCCTGTTATCTTCCAAATAGTTGCAGGTATTACCATGCAACCACTTGTAGTTTGTTAAGCTGATATAGGAGATTTTGGTTTAAAATTTCTACCATTTGGAATTATGGTTGTTTTATATGAATTTTAAAAAAATATTTTTTTCCCCCTATCAAAATACATTGGACAAACTTTAAATCCCTATTATCTTGAAAAGTAGTTGATAACTGGTAAAACTTTGTAAGTAGATACTTCAGCCCAATCTTTAAATGCTCAATCAATTTTGGCTCTATTGCGCCACCAGGTGGTCAGTTGAAGCACTAAAGTGTATAGTCCTTATTCTCCAAGTGCATTTGTCTTAAGCACTACCTTTTACTGCTTTGTGATTCATTGGATAGTAAAATAATAGCCTATATTCATCAGCGGTTTCTTTTGTGTAAGACTTTTTCGCAATTGACCATTTTTTGCAAAACACTTTTTTGACTCCCAGTGTCACATACTTTGACTAATCTTTACAGTTTTCTGCACATAGCCTATTTGGGCTACCACAAATCCAATGGTAATATCCGTTTTCCATGGTTCCATACGGTTTTAGCGTAATACGTCATGAAAATTAGACAGGCTGAGATTGCAATGTTTGCAACGCTGCAGCTCCTTAACAGTTTCACAAACTTCACCAAACTTTCAAGACTTCTTCCACAGTGTAAGATAAGTCAGCGCAACAACTTTCACAACGGTGCTCCCGTAGGTGGCGCTACAGCCAATTCCTGACGTTTCCTCTAATATCTCCAAAAGTACTAGACCTACGCGGACGAAACTTGCCGTGCGCGTCGAACAGAAGGTCTCAAACGCTTGCAGCTGTAGAATGTTTCAGATCGGTATTGCTTTCAGCAATCAGACGCAATTTCTTCAGGGAATTGCAAATCTAGTTCTATTTTCTTATTCCGTTCAAAATTTTGATGCGCTACTCTCCTACAGTTTGTAGCTAGAATGTTGAAACTTATACAGTTTGTAGGGCTTAGTGGTGTGAGTTGTGCGTGTATTCAGTTTTTTGATTGGAGTTATGGTTTGATTTTATATTAATATTTTTATGAATTTTTTTTCCCATTGACTTTGCATTGTGAGCACATAAAAATGCTCATATCTTCAAAAATACTAAAGATAATTCCATGAAACTTTACAATATTGTAGCCTATTGTAAACTACACGTTCTATTAAAATTGTAGCTCAATCGTACTCTATAGCGCCACCAGGTGGTCGTTTAAGTGCAAAATTGGTTTTTGGCCTCTATCTCGAATACCGTAAGTCAGAAATTTATGCTTTCTTTTTCTGTGTGTTCCTTGGATGCTAATGAACATTTTTCAAATTGGGACCATGGACTTCCGTCTAACTAGATTTTTCGCTATTTGCGATTTTTCGTAAAACACGTTTTTGGCTCCCTATTCAACATAGTTAAACTAAACTTGACCAAAATTGGTAAACCCTATTGGACTACCCCGAATTCAATGGTACACTCAATTGGCAAAATTCCTTACCGTTTTGGAGATAATTGCATTGCTAATGAGGTGGGTGTGGTCACTGATTTTTAACATGCTGTAAATCCTACAAAGATTGTCAGAACTTCACAAGTTTTGATACATAACTTCATCCTACAGTGATAAAGAAGTATGAAAAGTTTTATGAAAATATTCCAATAGGTGGCGCATAATTTAGGAAATGTGTTAAAGCCTCTATCTTAAAAACTACTCAACCTAGCTACATAAAATTCAACGCATAGGTTGCAGGAGGAGACTTGTATAACATAGTAGAAATAGGGCTCTGCTGCTCCACCTAGTGGTGACTTAAGAAGATAAGCTAACTTTGATGTCCTGTTATCTTCCAATTTAATTGCATGTATCAATATGCAACCACTTGTATTTTGTTAAGTTGATCAAGGAGGTGTTTGGTTTAAAACTTTATACCATTTGGGTTTATGGTTGATTTTATATGAATTTTTAAAAATATTTTTTCCCCCTATCAAAATACATGGGACAAACCTTAAATCCCTATTATCTTGAAAAGTAGTTGATCAACTGGTATGAAACTTTGTCAGTAGATACTTCAGACCAATCTTTAAACGCTCAATCAAGTTTGGCTCTATTGCGCCACCAGGTGGTCAGTTGGAGCACTAAAGTGTATAGGCCTTATTCTCTAAGTGCATTTGTCTTAAGCCCTGCCTTTTTACTTATTTGTTATTCATTGTATAGTAAAATAATAGCTCATATTCATCAGCGATCTCTATTATGTAAGACTTTTTCGCAATTGACCATTTTTCACAAAACACTTCTTTGACTCCCTTTGTCAAATACTTTGACAAATCTTTGCAGTTTTCTACACATACCCTATTTGGGCTACCACAAATCCAATGGTAATATCTGTTTTGCGTAGTTCCGTACGGTTTTTGCGTAACACATCATGCAAATTTGACAAGCTAAGATCGTTATGTTAAGAACGCTGCAGCTCCTTGACAGTTTCACATAACTTCACCAAATTTCAAGACTTCTTCACAGTGTAAGATGAGTCAGTGCAACAACTTTCACAACGGTGGTCCCCTAGGTGGCGCTGCAGCCAATTCCTGACATTTCCTCTGTTATCTCCAAAAGTAGTTGACCTACGCGGACGAAACTTGGCGTGCGCGTCGAACAGAAGGTCTCAAACGCTTACAGCTGTAGAATGTTTTAGATCGGTATTGCTTTCAGCAATCAGACGCAATTTCTTCAGGGAATTGCAAATCTAGTTGGGTTTTGAATTTAAACCCTGGCAGTTACTCTTTTTTAAATTTTGTCTCCGTTTTGTTTCATTTAACCGAGAGAAAATCTCAGAGCCGATAAAACCAAATTAACGGAGTAACGAGGGTTTCTGTAGTCTGGTAACTGTAATGGATTACCAAAAATTCAACTGTAATTCGCTACGTTCCTCCGTTGCCGACAAAAGTACTTAGATTACAGTAATTGGTTACTTTGTAATCCGTTAACCCTCAACACTGAGTGTTACTACTGAAGGTTCTGGTTAAGATCTCCAGCTGGGACAGCTCTGTGTGGAGTTGACAGCTTTCCTCCCACGCTCCAAAAACATGTTTCATGTTTCCTCTGAAGAGTGTCAAGTCAAAGCCTGCAGGCCTCAACCGTTAACTTGCGTAATTTTGAAAAAATTTTGAAAGAAACGTTAAAAATCGTTTAAGGTTCAAGTGTATTTATTGTGGAATGATAATCTTGTCAGTTTTTATTCATATTTGTGTGAAAAACTACGTTTTAAAAGTTTCAAAAGTGCAGTTTTAGTGTGATTAATAAATGTTTATCCTGTTCGTGACCCAAGGTGTGTTTTGGATTTTGACTCTGTGTGTGATTGACTTTGACACCCCCGGTTTAAAGTGTGTGTGGGGGGGGTGATTCGGTTCATAATAATAAGTAAGAAAGAAGGAACTCTGTTAACAATGTCATCATTTTCAAGAAAATTTTGCTCAAGAATCGAGATTAAGTTTGTCAAATATTTCTGAAAAATAAATGTCATCCAGATAAAACATTTCTTTCATTGTTTCCTGATGTGACGACATTTACATTTATTTAAATATATCTTTTTTGTTTTTGTGTCGCTGGAGGGTTTTAACTCATGGTTTCATCTGTAAATATCAACAAATTAGTTTAATGTTTACAAAATGTGTGTGTTTTTTTTCATCAATTTATATTTTAGTGTTAATTCAAAAAATTACATTTTGTGGTTGTTTAAAATCTCCAAGAAACTTCAAAAATGTTCCTTTTTATTTTTTAAAAGCTGGTTTTTAAGACTATCATTAATAGTGTTGTAGATTTAATATTTAGAATTAAATAAACAAAAACAAACATTTCTAATCACAAATAAGAAAAACTCTGATATTTAGGAGCTTAAAATAAAAGAAAATCATCATTTTTATGACTAACATTATTCTCTTTTTTTTAAATAAAAGATTATACTTTAAGAAGTTATTTTTTCCCAGTAACGACTAAACTGAATGAAGCAACATTCCTACCTGCAGATGACGGCTGATTCCTCTCTGTTCTCCGTTCTGTTTTTTCTTTTCTTTTCTCGTTTTTCTTCTTGGAGACTGAAACCCGACGCTGAGCCGAGCAAACTGACACCGGCAACAGCCACCAGCTCCACCAGAAGACTCGTGTGATGACTCGCTCTCATCTTGTCTTCTAAGAAGTAACAGATTCACACTTCTTCTTCTTCTTTAGGTTTTCAAATGACACTTTTTGCTTAGTATTTGACACTTTTCTGCGTTTGCTCTGTGTGAGCTCATCTAGAGTCTCTGATATTTTCTGTACAGATGCATCCATGTGAGGAAAGTCAAAAACTGGGTCACATGCATGTCTGTAAAGAACTAAAAGACAAACAATAGAGCTGAAATAAATGTCATTTTAAAGGAATAATCCTAACTAAACGTACTACACTATACAGTGCGTTCGCTATTTTCTAGTGCTGAATCTACTAATTTCACTTGAAATTTCCCAGAAGTCTTTGCAAAAAACTAGCGTACATCAATGATCACTAGAATAGCCGATATGAACCACAATGCATTGCAGTCGAACAATTTCGAACAAAAAACGTGTTTAAATGTGATATTTGAACAAATCAGCCACATTTTCACCTTTCAATTTCATCATATCCGTGTCCGAATTACCTTTAAAATACAGCGCACTATATCGTCCCGCACTATATACTACAGTTTTTTAGTAGTTAGGGATTAGGGGGGGCATTCAGACACAACGATTGTTTCCTGAAAGCTCGACAAACTCATCTTGACTTGATGTTTTTGGCACACATTTATTAAAAACCAGAATTACTCGAATTTTCTCCGTTCAGGCTTCGGCTCGGCTGTTCTCAATAGTTCCCTTGGCGAGAGAGGAGACGGTGAAGACGAGCGTGTCTGGACGGCTTCACAGAAAGAGTTAAAGAAATGCAGCCATTTTTAAGAACTCATTACATTTTATTAAGTTAAATACAATCAAATACACAAAAATGGTTGACTTTTCTTGTGTCTAATACAAATGTTTTTCATGTTTGTGCTTTTACGTAATAAGAATTGAAATGTTTTATTGTATGCTCTGTCATGTAAATATGTTGACTAAAGTGTAAAGTTAATAAATAAATGAAAATATGTTGCTGCTCAGTAAATGATTGAAATGATTTTTGTTCTTTTTGAGGACATTAAAGGAAGAACAAATTCAGAAAAGAACATATTTGTAGAGTTATCTGTATTTCTGTCTTATTTAGTTTTTATTTGGACATCAGATGTGTCAGAATTCTAACTAAGATCCAAACTAAAAGGTTTGAATAAAACTTCAGAGTTTTATGATTTCTGAACACTGACATTTGATGCTGTGGTAAAATGTTCTTTGTAGTTATTGGCTGCTGGACTTGATGTCTGGACACAACTTGGCCTCCAGATCTTCGATCTTCATAGACTCCACGTCTTTGGAGCTGGACAGGCTGGCGGCGCGACTGATTTTGGAGAGCGTTCCTTCGTAGGGTGGAGAGAGATAGACCATGACGAAGACGCCGTCGGATCCGTCGGAGGTGGTGCTGGCGTGACGCTCGGCGTTCCGGGTCAGGGAGGCCAGGAACTCTGCGCTGCTGTCCAGAGTGGCGATGCCGGCCGGGCCGAGTTTACTGCGGGAGCAGCAGCGGTGGATCAGAGCAGCCAGGAGAGCCAGCAGGACGAGGGAGATGACCGGCAGGACGGCACAAAGCACAAACTCTAAACTCCTGTCTTCTCCTGGCTCCGACTCATTCAGGTCCTGCAGATAAAGGCAAACTGGTGAAGACCCACTCTGAGGAAGTTCTCGTGTCACTTTTCTGATGATGGAGTACAAACACAAAGAAAACGAAGCTAAAAATAGTATTTCTGAGTATTTATTTATTCAGAATGTTGTGAAGAAGGAGCAGATATCATAACTGTTTTGGGGAAAGTACGTTGGAGCTTCCTGGTCAAACTCTCTGCGACGGGGAAGGGAAGAGGGGGTGGGGTTTCAATAATACAACTGAAACACTTTAAAAATAGATAAAAAGATGATCATAATGGGGCTTTAAATCCTTTAACTGAGATGCAAAACTTCTCAAACAGCCTCTCAAAAACTCAATATTTGATCATATTTGTGGGAGAAAGCACATAAATGACTCAAAATGTAAAGTTCAAACTCGATCTAATTCATATTTTTATTCACTTTATCATCTAGTTCTTAACTAGCCTTATACAATGGAAGCGTTTGTGATTCATAATTCAAGATAAAAGTCAATAGTGGAAATGCTTTTTCATTTTCACAATATAACTGCATTACTTGTCTTTAAAATAAAAGAAAAAAGCAATAATCCGAACAGCTTTTTCTTTTTCAACATTCTGTAACTTAAATAAAGTTATAAAGAAAATAGCATTTGACATTTGCTTTTCAACAAATTTTCTAGTAAATGTGTAGAAATATTAAATTTCAAAATTGAAATGTATAAACAGAAATGCATTTTCATTTTCACAATGTAACTGCATTACTTCTACCGCTCATTTTGTGACATCGTTAAAGTGACAAATAAAAAAAAATAAATCAGTTTAACTGGCGTTATTGGCAAACGACAAGCCGTTTATCATTTTAGTTAAGTTACAGAATGAGAATGAATTTAAAGAATTGCGTTTTCCTTTTATTTCAGAGACATTAATGCAGTTACATTGTGAAAATGAAGAAGCATTTCCACTATTGACGTTTAGTTTGAATTATGAGTCACAAACACTTCCATACATGAAACTCTATGTGTTGATCACATTTACACTAAGATATGTTACTGCTGCTGAGGTTTTTCTCCTTGTTACATCTCCATATGTGACCTCAAACACTTTCATTCCTTTTTTTGGTTTGTTTTACCTAAACCTCTTTGTCTGTGGATTTGCCGTAGTGACTTTCGTTTGTTTACAATACTTAAAACTGGGTGGAGTTAAACACCACAATGTGCTTTTGACTTGTCCTTAAGTTTACACTTTCTCCATTTGCAGTTGTTTGTTCAAGGATTTGAGATTTTCTCTGCTTTGCAGTCGTGTGCAGAGCTGAGTCTGGTTAATCACTAAAGATTTGATTCATTCATAAAAACCCTCAATCATGGTTTTATAACAAAATTTTTTTTTTTTTTTAGTTTTGTCCCGTTTTAACTTGTTTGGTTTTTAAATCAGAATCTCAGTTTTTAGGAGGCGGTTTGTTTCCTGAGATCATGAATCTTTATTTGAGTCTTTATTTCTCTACGGTGCCCCTGAAGTCCAAAAGACATCAACAAATGACTTAACTCAAAAACATATAAAAGATCACAACCACAATTTAAAAAGAAAAGCAAACAATAACAAAAAAAAAGAACAAAATAAAAAAGAAACGTTTTGAACAGCAATAGGAAATGCCAAAAAAGGAAACAAACTAAGCAACCAGAAAAGGTCATTGGACATCACAAATTGAAAGTTTTTTCATATTTTCCACCAGAAGTTATTTTGCATGGGAATATCTTCAAGCAGAATATATTTCTTCAGTTGGAACCCAGTATTTGCAGCACATCTATTATTATATACATCTACTAGACATCTCTATTACTGTAATAGATATCAACTAAAAGTATTCTGAAAGATATCTGCATATTGAGCTATACTGCACATGTCCTTTTAGCCATCTATTCTTGGGATATTTTTAGAAGTCTATTAGTGTTAAAAAAATATATTTACTTATATATCCATTCTCAGAACCCCCTGAATCCCTTTGGGGGTCACGGGTTTGCTGGTTCCAGTTCAGTTTAGTTAACATATGAAACATCTTATTAAACTGTGAGAGGAAGCAGGAGAAAACACCTGTAGAGGGAAAACATTCAAATTTACACAGAAAGATCCCCGCTGGGATTCAAACCAGCTTCAGTTCATTGGAAGGTGAAAGAGCTAACCACTACACCACTGATGTTTACAGATAACTAGTGATCATAAAAGGTCTACATTTCAAACATTTCTACTGAAATGTTGAGTTTTTTGTTAATCAAATCGATCTGTACCATTATAAAATTGTCTCAAAATGAAGTTTTTTTTACTTTAATGTAAAAACAACCAGGTGCCATCACAGCAGACACACACACGTGACATTACAGTCCAATAAGTGACAACACTCTGAATTTTAAGACGTGTGACCATACAAAGTGGTATAACGTTTTAATAATGTTCCTGTGATGTGGAAAAACAAAAGTGGGCTAAACTTTAAAATGTGAATGATTTGACATTAATTCTTGTTTATTTTGTTTGTTATCATTAATTGACATTTGATTATCTTGTCTTATCTCACTGCTCAGTACCAGGTATTTATCTCTGAGTCACACTGGTGGAATTTTTAGGTCACTGAACGGGATGGTTCAAAATAAACAAAAGATCGACTATAAATTGGATCAGCAACCACAAATTGTTCAAATGTATAATAATCTGATTTATTTCATTTCTTTAGCTGAGTTTATTTCATTTTCCTCGCACACAAGAAAACATTTCATAACAGCTTTGTTCATGGTGAAAATGAACGAAGAAAACTTATTATCTCTTCCACGTTTAACTAAATCAATCAAGCAATTTGAAACAAATCTATCTTCTTCAAAACTCAAATATCATCAATTTGTCCCAAAGTAAATGTAAATCAATGATATCCCATAATACCTAACTCCTCTGGTTTCTTATTGTTTCATACTGGAAATCACTTTTATTTTATTTTTTTCTTTTAAACGTTTCTGTTTTGTTTTGTAAAATATATTCTTGTAGTTTATTCCTTTTTTTCCTGATATTTAAAAATATTTTGTGATTTGTGACGTGAGCCGCCGTATTCCTCCATCGAGCGAGGAGCACCAGCTGCTCGTCCCACACGATAGAGTCGGACCGTGCTTGATCCAGACATGAAGGGTGACCCCCCTGCCCCTCCAGCTGTGAGAACAGCATGCGGTCACGCCGCTTGTCCCAAATTCCCCGTTTACCAATCAGTTAATGCGGCACGGATGATCTGGCGCCCTGCAGGCACCAATCCTCTGCGGGGCCACTGGTTTGTCCACGTCCCACTGAGCAAAAGGCAGATGCAGAAATCTGAAGTTTTTCCATCTGATTATTGTGGATGTGCAAAATACTGAACATTTAATTTAATTTGAACAGTTTTTTTGGACTTCACAGTTTAATAAATTAGTGAAAAACCATTTCGGTAAAAGAAAAAAAACATGTTACTGTTGATAACTAAATAAACTTGAATTTATTTATATGATGAAAGCAGAGCAGTCCTCAAGCACAAATCTGCTTAGATTGTAATATGAAAAGATTAAGCTTATTTCTTCAATTAACTTTATTTTTTATTAAAAAAAAAAAACATGCAAGTTTATATATAAGCTTTCCAAAGAAAATGTTTTTCGTTTTCAGACATTTTTTTTAATTATTATTTTGAAGTTTTTTATCAGTTTGATTCTTCTGGAATGAAAGAGAAAAAATATAACGTTTTTTAAAAAGAATGATTTTCATGACACACGTGCCCAGTTTCTCCAAAAAAATGTATAAAAACACTAAACAAACTTTACTCATATACTGCACTTTATATGTAATTTCTGTTTTAGATCTTTTTTTTCTTTTTGACTTATTTATTAGCCACTATCTTTTCATTTCAGCTCAACACAACTGCCAAATTTTTGTTTAACTACGTTGGCCCAACGCCAGAACCTGTCATCGAGGTGTCTTCCAGGTGGCCCTCCCTGTTCGCTCATTTTTCTGTGTACCCGAATAACGGGACTGACACAAGTTTAAACTCGCATCAGGGAGGGAACAGCCCGAATCGTGGGAAAAGGGAGAAGTTGATATTCTCTGCTCGGCTCCTGAGGAGGAACCTGCGTCTGGAAGGAGATCCAAGAGAACCTCACCATGCTGCTCCGAACCTTCACGGCTGCGCTGCTGCTCAGCTGGGGACTGTCATGTGCATCTACAGAATTAATATGTCATAATTTAATTTCTAAAATAGTTTTTTTTAAACCGAAAATTGCTGTTTTTCTTTAAATTATTCTATCGGATTTAAAATTCAAAAAGTTAATTGATTTAAATTTTAAGTCAAGCTTTAATCATCTTCAAGCTTCAGTTAAAAGGTCAAACTATTCCTTTAATTTTAGTCATTTTAAATTGGTGAGTTTAGCATGACCTGGCCAGTTTAATGGGACTTAGGTCCGCAAATAGATTCAAAATAATAACCAAACTTTGTTTTTTTTTAGCTCTTCATTATATGAATATTGTATTTTATTTTATTTATTTTTGCCTATTTTGCTCTATTAAAAGTTTGATTTCTAAACTATCAGGTTGAGTCAGTGTAGTTACTTTAAAAAGCACAAATTCAACCATTTTTGAACTTTTTGTTCCTCTATGCATCAGTTTTATTTCATATACAACATTTTCTGTTTTTTGCTGGTATAAATTCCAATTTGAACGTCATAAAAAACCTCTTCAGAGGCTTTCTGAAGTTTTTAATTAAAAACACAAATATAATCTTGAACTTTTATTTGTAACTTTACAGTCAGAAAGAGCAAACTGATTCTGAAGGGCTCAAAGTAAACAATCCTTATAAAATGTAGCAGAATAAGAAACTATACTTTTAATTAATACACCAAACTATTATGACTAAAATTGTACAGATTTGATCACTTTTATCGCCATTATTTAACTCCAATCAATTTTAAGTTAAATATATATACATTTATATGAATTGTCTCTACAAACCTGCTGCTCCTGGGTTGATGGTGATCCGGTCACCCAGTTGTCCGACCCTTTCCCGGCCGGTCCAAACCTCATCCAGCTGCTGTCCAGTAGCACTCCCATGATGCTCAGCTGATGCTGGAGGAGCAGGCTGATGAGAACGATGCGTTTGTGGAGTAGAGATCACCAAATGTCATGAATGGAGCAGACGCCTCTTCAGTGTGGGTGGGTGGGATGAAAATGATGAGGGTTAAAGGGTGAGAGGGTGGTGGGACAGGCGCCGCGGCCTGAGCCAACGCTCACATGCGGCAGAGCAACCACAGCCAATCGAAAGACGGACAGCGCCAGAATGAAATGGAGCAAAAGGTTGTGATTATCTGGGTGTAATTTAACAGTTAAAAAACACATTTAGATTTAGTTTCAATTCAGAGCATTGACTTTATATGAGAACTGGACTGGGTGACCCCGCCTCTCTTCCAAACAGGAAGTACCTGCTGGGTCCAAAAAGCAGTCATTCTTTTTGTCAGAACAACCATTCTTGCTCTGATAACCTTTTTTTTAATTCTTGATAATCCTCATTTATTTCATTTTTTTTCTATTCACCTTATTCCTATGCCCCATGAGCCTTTGCGTGAATTATGGGGGATACTTCCTGTAGACGCCGGAAGTAGCATTTATTTACATTACAACTGTAGAGCCGACAGCGCAATCCCCCTTGTTTTGGATCTATAACTACATATAAATGTGGGAATACCAGCTGTCATGTCTTTAAAGAGGCGACGTAACAATTCCGGTGCCTGTTAAAATTGAAGGATGACTTAAAAAATGTCCAAATATAACATATAGTAGCAATTTTAGCTACTTTCTCAGTTCAGTTGCGGCAGATGGTGAAGCTCTGAACAATCTTAAAGCTCCGAGGCATATCAATACCTTCATACATGATTATTTCTGCTGGAGTTAGCACACAGTGCTGATCAATTGTAACTTTATCGTTTTACGTGCTTGTGTTTACATGATGCGAGAGCCAATGAGGGTTGCATCGCGCGGTGTAGCTTTAGCCCGTTTCATGTTTTGACAAAGTCAGCTGTGGTTTCAACATCGGTAATTTTTGAATAGTTAATACCAGGAGATGCAGCAATTACACAGGAAATATCGTCCCTGTTCTTGTGACGCTGCAGCAAATTCACCGCGCTGTCAGGTCTCTGCAGTACCCAGCGTCTCTTCTTCTCTGGTGGTCTGGAGTAACCCAACCAGAACGTCGGATACGGATTTTCCTCCATGGGTACTTTATCCACAAAATGAAACCAACATACATATAAAGTCTTAAGTGGCTTCTTAAGATTTACATTTTTCAGCCACATCCTTCTGACTTCATCCTCGCCCGATGGACGGTAAAATCTGTACCGAGGAGGGCAGCTGCACTCCCTCTTCGTCAGCGGCCCATGTTCCACACAACGCTCCTTAAGCCACAAATTTAATTTAGTTGGGTGTTAGAGCAACCACGAGCTGCGCAAAGCCATTTTTGAAACTTTTAAGGGATTAAGTAAAACACGCTTCTAAACTTTCTATGCACCGCTAAAGCTAACAAAACCGCCAACTTTCAATGGAAACAAATAGCGCTGTGTGACTTCCGGTTGCTATACCGGAAGTTGCACCCATGACCCGTTTTACATCAGCGGCCCCAGGAATAAGGTGGATAGTTCAAGGTACTGAGGTTATAAAGTGACCAATCAGGATGCCTCATTAAAATTTTGTGGTCTCAGATCCAACATTCAAAACGTTTGTTTGACCGATTTTCTGCAGCTCGCTTTCAAGTGGAAGGGGTGTGGCCTTCCAACAAGCTGCGTCACCATGGAAACTGACTTAAACCAAAACTGGGATCTAGACCAGAGGTCACCAAACTACGGCCCGCGGGCCGGATCTGGCCCTTCTCCACATTTGGCTAATTAGGCATTTAGCTAATATTTCAGCTACATGCTAGCTGTTTTGGCAAATTTAGTCTTTTTTTCAATTTTTCAGACAAATTTGGAGTTTAGCTAATATTTCAGCTACACTATAGCTATTTTAGCTGATTAAGATTTTTTTTTTAGGTTTTTCGGCTAATTTGGTACTTCGCTAATATTTTAGCATCTGTGTTTTTAGCTATCAGTTTAGGCATCTTCAGATATCGATCTATTGTAAATTATATCTAGTGTAAATTTTATTCCATAGGAGTGAAGTTTACAACGAATTCGGTAACTATTTGGGTCCAAATTCCCAGAGTCAAACTGCATCTTCTATAATTATTTCGTTGAATTATCATTTTTTTTTTTTTGCTATTATTTTCTATTTTTATTTTTATGTATGTATTTAATTTTAATTTTATTACTATTATTTTTTATTGTTGCAACTCTATTTTTTTAAATGTTATTTTATTGTACTTTATTATTACTATAAAGATGACCTTGGCTGGGGTGGGTTCGGGAAGGGGGTAAACATGTACTTGTATTAAAAAACAAAAAATTAAATAAAATATGTTTACAGAAAAAAAAAATTGCAACACTGAGAGTTTCATTAAACTCTTTTGCAGATATCATTTGACTCTGTCCAGATGAACCATAACACTCCTGATGTTGACTGCATCTATATTCAAAGTGTAGACACAAACTCTTTTAAGGAGTTGATTATTCAGCTAAACTGAGAATTACAGATTTGCAAAAAGGCAAAATATTAACAAATATGACATGAATGAACCTAAGATATAAAAAAAGTTAAGATCTGACATTTACAAGTTGACTTAAATGAGACAAAGTGACAAAGAAACAAAAAAACGTGACAGAACTTAACATCTGACTCACATTTATAGAAAAATTTAACCACAAGACTTCAACACTAACATTGTGGAAGTTTAATGAGATGATTTTTGTCTCTGAGGAAGGATTTTGATAAAAACACTAAACAAACTTTACTCATATACTGCACTTTATATGTAATTTCTGTTTGAGATCTTTTTTTCTTTTTGACTTATTTATTAGCCACTATCTTTTCATTTCAGCTCAACACAACTGCCAAATTTTTGTTTAACTACGTTGGCCCAACGCCAGAACCTGTCATTGAGGTGTCTTCCAGGTGGCCCTCCCTGTTCGCTCATTTTTCTGTGTACCTGAATAACGGGACTGACACAAGTTTAAACTTGCATCAGGGAGGGAACAGCCCGAATCGTGGGAAAAGGGAGAAGTTGATATTCTCTGCTTGGCTCCTGAGGAGGAACCTGCGTCTGGAAGGAGATCCAAGAGAACCTCATGATGCTGCTCCGAACCTTCACGGCTGCGGTGCTGCTCAGCTGGGGACTGTCATGTGCTGGTGAGAACGTGGGTTTATTTAACCCCCATTTTCTTATTTTAACATTGTTGTGGTCACCTGGAAGGAGACTTTCTGTCACAAATGTTTCCTTTAAATGCAAAACCTTAAGTGTTTATTGGCTCCACATCTGGTGAGAGAAAATAGTCTCACTCTGATTCATGCATGCATAATTCTTGATTTATGCATAAATTTTGATTTTTGCGTGCATAATTTTTGATTTGTAACTCATATAAAACGTTTTTGGCAAAAGTAAAAAAATTATAGAAATTTTAAAAATACAATTTACACACGTACAAATTAAAATTACAACAGGCTGAAACTAATTACACACAAAAATATTTTAAAAATATGCACGGATCACTTCTTACGCACGCACGCAGCCTAAGTTACACATGAATTTACCGTGAGACTCTTTCATGTCTCACAAATTCGTCCATGAGGGATGCGTTCAAGTCCTACAAGAATGCTCGTTCACCATAGTTTTCTTGTCAGCCGTTTTAAACTTTGATTGTGAATGATATCCGGTAAAACTTGACATTTCCCACAATCTAAAAAATTATTCCCAATAATAATATTAAAAAGTCTAAATAAGCATTTTTAAAACACTTATCCCTTTAAAAATAAGAATATTTCCAGGAAAGAGGCTCCGAGCTGCAGCAGCTCGCCCCGCCCCGCCGATCCTGGGCGGGGGAGAACGGCGGAGGAACGCGGTGATTGAGATCTGTCCATGTGAGTTTAAAACGGCTGACAAGAAAACTATGGTGAACGAACATTCTAGTACAGAGTTATCCGGCCGCTAGATGATTTAATCCGGCCCAATTATGAAGAAAAAAATGTATAAGAATTTTCAAAAAAGAAAGCAAGTTTCTAGCCCATTCCTGTGTCGAGTTATGGTTCTTTAAAGAAGTGGATGCAATGCGCAATTTAACCACTAGAGGGGGCAAATGAAACTCAAAAGATCAAGAAATTAACATCGGATTTATTTTGCTGTGGAAACCCCCAAAATATTTCACAACTGTTTACAACATAAAATGACAAGTTTGGGTGTAATTTCATAAAAAACACTAAACTAAATTTAGTCAACAGACTAATCAACATAATTTTGACTGAAAATGCAAAAAAACATTTCAGGTGAAATTCCCAGATTCCTTATTTGGACCACAAATATAAAGAGTTTGTGTTGGTAAAGGAACATGACACACCTCACAGCTCCATGATGTTTTTGTCCAAAAACTAAAAATAAAGGCCATATTTTGCCTTTAATTCAATAAAATATCAGTTCCAGAACATAAAAACGTTTATTTATCACGTTGATCTCACAGCTGCACAGCAGGACGTCTGTTCCAGAGGATTCATTTAGTTTGATTTTTCATTGATTAAAACATTTATATTTTTTCCGTAGCCCCTTTTTAGTTTACTATCGGATTACTTTAATGTCAGATGTAAAACATTCAGTCTGTATAAAATAAATAAACCTTTTTTTTTTTTTTTTTTTTTTTTTAGTGAAATCCATTTTATTTGAAATGCTTTGGACTCAGTAAATAAAAATGTAATAATAAGTGATTAGACTACTAGGTTGTTTGAAACAGTTTTTGCAACTAAGAAAATAAACAAAACAAAAATAAAGCTAAAAATAACACGTTAAACAAAGGTTATTTTGCTGTTATGTTTCTGGCCCGCCCACTTGAGATCAGACGGGTTGAATGCGGCCCCCGAACCAAAATGAGTTTGACACCCCTGTTCTAGTAGAACTTGAACGCATCCCTCACGGACGAATTTGTGAGACGTGAAAAGACTCTCACGGTAAATTTGTACGTAACTTATTCCGTGCGTATTTTTAAACGATTTTTTTGTGTAATTAGTTTCAGGCTGTTGTAATTTTAATTTGTGCATGGGTAAAATTTATTTTGTATTTTTTTAATTTTTGTTTTATATGAGTTACAAATCAAGAATTATGCACGCACAATTCCCACATCTTTGATTTATGACAATAGTGTGTTTTTCATTTTCTGTTATGTTTGTGGCCTTTTGCTCAACTTGAGTTTTAGGTTAAAAAAGACTCTTTAAAATGCTACAATCGTTTGGTATCAACTTTACATTTGCTTTGAGAAAGCGCCTTTCTCCAGGGTGAATGGACGGTTAATGCGGCTACTCTTACATTCTACATGCCTGTGTGTCAGTGCTGGTCCATGAACTACACAATGTGTTTTATTATTGTTTCCATTTGAAGCCGTCTTTATTGACTGAGGACTATTTGTTCTCAAATTCTATTTGTTGCTCCAAAAATAAATAATTATTCCTTTTCTTTCACAGCTCAATGCCCAGAAAATGTGATGGTAAGCTGTGAAAATCTAAAAGTTCTGGCCCGATGGGATTGCAAAGGACAACAACCTGAAACCAATTTCAAAGTAAAGATAATGACATCCTTGCAGAGCTTCCAGTAAGAACCTGCTGTTCCTGATCTGTTCGAGCAGACATTGAACACATTTGACACAAATTTTTCTGGCTTTATTGGCTGCAGAAACGTTTGTATTTGTCTATTATTGTCAACAAGCAAAATAATGAATTTTTCAAGCATTTTTCATTAAAATAGCAGAAAAAAAGACAAAAACAAAATCAGATTTTAAAAAAGTTATTAACGATGTCCCTCAAGGATCTGTTCTCGGCCCTTTTCCTTCTATTTTGTTTAATAGTGACATCTAAGACAAATCAAATTTTACTGTTTGCAGACGATACTTCTATTTACCACTCTGGAACAGACCTAGCAATTAATGGAAATATGGAAAACAAATATTGGTTTATGCCAGTAAATAGTCAATAGCCTGAGGGGGAGATATATATTATTACTAGCAACTGCCAAAACAATGAAGATATAACACTCAAAATTGACCAATTTAGTGTCCAAACAGTTAGTGAAAAATACATTTCTTGGAGTTGTAATGGATGATAGACTGAAATAGAAACTGAAGATGTTTCTGTACATCATACTTTTTAACTAAGATTAGCAAAAAAAGAAATTCTTCTGTCTGTACTCTAAGAGGCTTCATAGGAAACTCAGTGAAGCTTTGGAAAACCACCATTGAAAACAATGGCAACTGTCCATCAAATGTGGCACATACTGTACCTGAGGGACACACCACTGCTGTTCTGCATGGGTCTGAACCCATTCAGCCAAATAATCAATAAGACTGGCTATGGATACCAACTCAGACACCTCCTCTACATGGATGACATCAAGCGCAAACTCAATGTCATTGAGCGCGACATTGACTCCCTGATCCACACCACCAGGATCTACAGGACTGTTAGGCGTGGGTTGGGGCTCTCTGGTGCCTGACTGGGGCGTGGGGGGGCTTTGTTGGTTGGGGGGTCTGGCCTGGCGTCTGGATGGGGGTGGGCGGGGGTGCCATGTGGCGCCCCGGGCCTGGGTGGCGGGGGTGTGGGGTGTGCATTGGGGTGGGGGGCCTGGCTCGGTCTGGGGGGTGGTCCTCTTGCTTGCGTCGGGTGGGCTGGCGTGGGGCCCCTTCCTGGGGGGTGCCGCTTGCGTCGGGGGGCGGTTTGCCTGCACCTGGGGGCTGGGATCACTCCCTCTCTGGCTCTGGGGCGGGGTGGGGCTGCCTCCTTGGAGCCCGCCGTTGCTCCGGGCGCGCCCGCTTTTGCTGCGGGGTCTTGGGGGGGGTCGGGGGTCGGTTTGCCCCGTCTGGTGGGGGGGCTTTCCATGGGGAGCAGGGGGTCCCATTTGGTACGGGGCCCTTGATGCTGTTGCCCCTCTGAAACTCAAGCTTGTTAGACAAAACAGAGTAGCACCATGGTTTAACGCTGAAACACGTTCCCTCAAACAAATAACTCGTAAATTAGAAAGAAAATGGCGCCGTTCTGGCTCAGAGCACTCTCTGAATGCTTGGAAATGCAGCCTCTTAAGCTATAAAAAATCCCTGCGTAAAGCGAGAACTCAATATTACTCATCTTTAATAGCAGAAAATGCAAATAATCCACGATTTCTCTTTAGTACTATAGCCAGGCTGACCAGCAGCCACAGCTCGGTTGAACCACATATTCCTGCTGCCCTCAGCTCTGAAGACTTTGTTACATTCTTTGATGATAAAATCTCAAATATCAGATGCAAATTGAACAAGGTTATTCCTACCATTACCCCTGAGCAAATTAAAATGGTAGAAAGGAAAACATCCATAGAAATGTCTGTAACATTAGATTGCTTTACTGCTGTGGACCAAGCAGAAATAGCATCAGTTATTACATCTTCTAAAACTTCCACTTGTCTCTTAGACCCAATCCCCACTAAACTTTTAAAGAAATCTTCCCCTAATCAGTGAATCTATTCTAACCATAATAAATGCCTCCCTGGAAACTGGTTATGTGCCTCAGTCTTTTAAATGTGCTGTTGTTAAACCTCTTTTGAAAAAGCCCAGCCTGGATCCTGACATTCTGGCCAACTATAGACCAATATCTAATCTCCCATTCATATCTAAAATCCTAGAAAGAGTTGTGGTAAAGCAGCTGCAGTGCCACCTACAGGACAACAATCACTTTGAGGATTTTCAGTCGGGTTTCAGACCTCACCATAGCACTGAAACTGCACTGGTCAGAGTTACCAATGATTTGCTATTAGCTTCAGAAAAGGGACTAATCTCTGTTCTGGTCCTGTTAGACCTCAGCGCAGCCTTTGATACCATCGACCACAGCATCTTACTCCAGAGATTAGAGCATAACATAGGGATCAAAGGATCTGCCCTCCAGTGGTTGAATCCTATCTATCTGATAGACACCAGTTTGTTCACGTAAATGGACAGTCCTCTCATTGTACTCGAGTTAGCTACGGAGTCCCAAGGCTCAGTTTTAGGGCCCATCCTATTCATGCTTTACATGCTGCCCTTAGGAGACATAATCAGGAAACACAGCATTAATTTCCACTGTTATGCAGATGATACACAGCTGTATTTATCCATTAAACCAGATCAGAATGACCACCTAGAAAAACTGAATTCCTGCATCAGAGACATTAAGTCCTGGATGACAATTAATTACCTCCTTCTGAACCCAGAGAAAACTGAGGTCATGATACTGGGTCCTAAACACCTGAGAGATGCTCTCTCAGATAAGATAGTCTCCTTGGATGGTGTAAATATTGCTCCCAATTCTTCAGTCAGAAACTTAGGGGTCTTATTTGACCAGGATTTATCATTTAATGCTCAAATATCTCAAGCTTGTAAAACTGCATTTTTTCACCTACGCAATATCGCTAAGATTAAAAATATGTTATCTAAAAGTGATGCTGAAAAACTCATCCATGCATTTGTTACGTCGAGACTGGATTTTACTGTAACTCTTTTACTGATAGCATGCCCTAAAAGTTCTTTAAAAAGGTCCTTCAGCTTGTCCAGAATGCAGCAGCAAGATTGTTAGCAGGAACTAGCAGAAGAGAACACATCACTCCTGTGTTGGCTTCTCTCCACTGGCTCCCAGTTGAATTTAGAGTAAAGTTCAAAATCCTCCTGTTAACATATAAGGCTCTGAATGGTGTGGCCCCATCCTATATTAGAGATCTCATAGTTCCTTACCAGCCAATCAGAACGCTTCGCTCACAGAATGCAGGACTGCTTGTAGTTCCTAGAATTTTTAAAAGTACAGTCGGAGGTAGAACTTCAGTTATCAAGCTCCTGTTCTATGGAATAAGCTCCCAGCCCATGTCAGAGAGGCAGGTACAGTTTCTACCTTCAAAACTAGCCTTAAAACATTCCTATTTGGACAGGCGTTCTGCCAGACTAGCCAGTAATCATAGAATAATTAACATAATGCTCCCCATACTGTTCTGAAGTTTGGGGAAATAATTATTATAATCACATACTTCTCCAATATATGCTAAATATAAATGATGAAATATGTATATTCTCTAATAATAACATAGAAGGCTGCTAGAAGTTAGAAGCTGGGAAAAGTATGGTGCACTGGGCTCTGTCCTCTTTTCCATCTACTTCTCCTCTCCTCTACTTTTTTATTTACTTCTAACTGTATGCCTGTGTTGGTGGTGCAGTATAATTCACATGTTTTTCCTTCTCTCCGACTCCCCTGTGGGAGACCGGGAGAGACTGCAGTTTCCGGGAGACTTGTTGGTGATCCTGACGAAGCCCCGCCCATCTGGATGAAGCCCCGTCACCATCCGTCACCATCCTGCATCTCTGAGTGGGAGTGATTCCTGGTGGGTCGTCTGTCCTCCTGCTCCTGGTCGTGGTCTGCAGTTCTGCCTCATCTGGACTATGGACTTAATCATCACTCGTCCCTCAGCTCTATATGAATGAACTCAGCTCTATATGAATGAACTCTACTCATATATGCAGTTTTAGCAGCTAACTTTTCTTTAACCGTTTTGGTATCGCCTGTCCGTCCTGGGATGGGATCTCTCCCTCATGTGGGAATCCCTAAGGTTTCTTCTTTTTTTTCCTGACTCAGGTTTTTTTTAGGAGTTTTTCCTTACCGCGAGGGAGGGGTCTAAGGACAGGGATGACCTGTTCTTTATAGTCTGTTTAGTTTTTACCTATTGTGCATATTTTATGACTCCATCTGTGCATCTGTAAAAACTGCAGGCATGAAGCCCAATGAGGCAAATTGAATTTGTGATATTGGGCTATATAAATAAAATTGAATTGAATTGAATTGGGCGGTCTGGCGTGTTGTGGTCTCTACTGAAAATTCGGTGGGGGCCGCGGCTGGTCTGGCCGCCTCGGTCCTGTTGGTGCCTGCCCAGTACACCCACGGGAGAGGTGCTTGGGGGCGGGAGCTGGGTTCTGTCCCTGGGACTGGCTCCTTCTGGCTCCTCCCTCCTTGCGGGGGGTGGGGGGTGCGGGGCCTGGGGGGATTGGCTCTCGGGGGGGGCCCATGGGCTGGGGTGAACTTGGTCCCAGCGCTGGGGGGGCGGGGGGACAGCGGTCCACCATCGGGGGTCGGTCAGCCAACTGCCCCCAACCTACCCTCTTCCTCATACAAACATATATTAGGGTGAAGGGGAGGGTGGTTGTATTGCAGCGTGCTGCTGGGGGTGGACTACCTGCAAGTGGCCCTCCCTCCAGTGGCCGCTGCATGAGTTTGCCCCTCCCCTTAGTCTTATTTGCACCTTAGACACGTAGGACCTTGGTGGGGGGGTGCTTGGACATCACTGCCAGCAAGCAGTAGATGTCCTCTAAGTGCCCTTTCCGCCAATTTTAACAGCACCATAGACATGTAGGGCCGTTGGTGAGAGGTCTGACGGGGCATCGCTGTGAGCAATCAGGAGATGTCCTGTCAAGGCCCTACTCACCAATTTTAACCGCACCTTGTAGTACACACACCTCTAACACCTCAAAATATACACTCTATCAAACAAACACGCATGCATCACACAAGGAAGGTGGGACTTTCGACCCTCTGTCCCCTACCCCATCCCTGGCGAGGGGGGATGGAAACCCTCGGCCTAGTGGTCTTGTCTCTTGGGTGCTGGTCTCCTGGGCTCTGTGACCTCCTCGCCACGCTGGGAGAGGGATCCCCAAGATCTAACAGGGGATCAAACTACATCGGAGCCATGGGGTGTCCAGGTCTCGGTGGTTCGGGTTCCGGTCCCGACTCTCGAGAAATGGGCCTCTCCGGGACTCCATCAGTGGGTGTGCCTGGCCAGGCCTTGTTAACATCATTCCCCTGGGACCCTCGTTCCTCTTGGGTGTCTCTCTGCTTGGCGGGGGTGGGCGGCCCCTTCCCGGCTCGCCCCTGGACCTCCCGCGGCGGGCGCAGGCGGGCGTCTGGAGCATAGAAGCGGGTCATCCTGGGGGAGCTCTGGCTCGTGCCTGGGGTGGGGCGGGGGGATGCTCGGTACTGCTGGGTGGTGGTGTGCTGCTCCTGGGGGTTGGGGCTCTCCGGGTGTGGGGCCTTGTGTTGGCCCTCTGGGCGTGGTGGGGGGATTGCTGCTCTGGCTGGGCGGGGGTCCGCGCTCTCTGTGCTCCCGTGCCTTCCGGCTCTCGGGCGTGGGGGCCTCTGCGGCGGTCCCGCGTGCCCTGGTCTGGGTGTCTGGCGGGATTCTGCGGCTGACTGGTTCTCTCCATGACTCCTGGCAGGTGTTGGGGGGCCCGTGCTGCTGCTGCCGCCCCGGTGGGGGGGGGGCCTGGGCGTGGGGGTGGCCGGGCTCTCTCTCCTTCTATACATTCCATCAACATTCACATCAGCAAAACATAAACACTCACCTGAGCACAGGTGTCAGCTCACCTCGCACTAACAGAATGTGTGATGGAATGAAAGGCTTTATTTGTGTCAGCTTCTATGATTGTGTGTGAGCTGTAGTGGTATTGTGTACATTTTTGACAACTTTAAAGGTAAAGATTATTCTAGCCAAAAGGTATGTGTGTAACTGAGTGTGTGTGTAGACAGGCCCCGCCCATTCCAGATTGTTATTTAGACCTGGTTGTTATAGGATGTTGCTACTCTGTGTTACCTTCTTTGTTATCTTAACCCCACTCTTTTATCCCCCCCCTTTGTTTCCGTCCGGTCCAACAAAAAAAAGAAAAAGATACAACATAATTAAAATAAAGTTTAGCATGAAATACAACAGGGGTTTATTAAGTATAAACCCCTATTGGGACAATAAAATCTGTCCAACGCAAGAGGCTCTCAGCCCGTATCTGCTTGCTCAGCTGTTGGACAGGACAAGTTTAAAAAAAAAAAAAAAAAAGGAATCTACAGGACTGACATTGGGATGTCATTCGGGCTTGAGGAATGTAATCGGATGGTGTCAAAGAGAGGCAAGGTAGTCCACCCTGAAGGGGTCTCACTCCCAGAAGGAACAATAGCAGACATTGAGGACAGTTAGAAAAACCTTGGAATTCCACAGGCAAATGGCATCCTGGAACAGGCAAAAAGGAAAGCTGCAACTGCCAAATACCTCCAACGAGTTAGGCAAGTCCTGAGAAGCCAGCTCAATGGCAAGAACAAGACCCGGTCACGCACTGCCAGTCATCAGATACCCTGCAGGAAAAATAAGATGGCCAAAGGAAGAGATACAGACCAAAGCTCCTCACCATGCATGGAGGGTTCTATCCCAAATCCAGCACCCTGAGACTGTACACTACCCGCAAGGAAGGAGGCCGAGGACTAGTGAGCATAGAAACCTCTATCCAGGATGAAACATCCAAGATCCATGAATATGTCAAGCTCAAGGCTCCAACTGACAGCGTGCTCAGTGAATGTCTCAGACGATGGAAAGCAGAGGGTGCGATGCTGGAGGACAGAGCCTCACGGGAGGACAAGCCCCTACATGGGACGTACCACCGGACAATAACTGAAGTGGCTGATATCAAGTCCTTCAAATTAATCAATCTGGAACAGAATGTGTAAATGTCTTAAAGAGTTTGAAGAAATGAACTCATGTCTCATTATCATTAATCCAATCTTTTTATCTTTACAGTGTGTTATATGAGGATATTACCAAAGAGACTTGGTACGATCTGAGCCACGTTGTTTGGAAATCCAAATACATCTGTTTGAGCATCCTCTATGTTACCGTGACAGCCTCAAATGGTGGGAACGAGTCAGCAGAAGTGACTTCAACGTCTTTCTCCTTTAACACTAAGAGCAACATTAACAAATCATCTGTAAGCTCTTTGAATATTTCCCAGGAGTGAGCTGAGAGTTGGTGTTTGAGTTAAATGCCCTCTCCCTCCTTCAGGTCTATTAGAGTTCCCTCCTGTTTCTCTGGTTGTGAATGAGACCAGAGCCATGGTAAAGTTCACTAATCCATTCCTATTTTACGATGAAATCAATCAGGTTTACAAAGAGTCTGATTTTAAGCTTACATTCTTAGTGAACTTTGGGAAACATGTAAGTATGCATGCAAATTGATCAAATTATCTTTAAAATCTTTGCTTGAACTCTTGACATGCATCTTTCATCTTTGAAAAAAAATGTCTGGATTTTTCTCCCCGTTTTGTGGAATCTGACCTTCAGCTGCACACAGAATTGTGCTCTAAGGCTGAACCCACCTGCACATCTGAAGTGACGTTCCCTGATGGCGAGGAGAACTGTGTCACACTGGAAGGATTTCTGAGGGATGAAAATGGGTTTTGCAACATACAGATGAACCAGACGCAAAAGATCTGTCCCTCTGAAAGAAGTAAGTTGGGGGGTGGAGGGGTGGGGTTGTGTTTTTTCTTTGGCTTTTTGGTACAGATGACCCCGGAAATAAATGTTGAACTCACTTTACTTGATCTCCAGTTCTCTATATAGATTTCTTTAGGATTTAGGTCAAATTGATTGGGCCATTCAAGCAACTTGATATTCTTTAAAACAGTTGGTTGTTCACATGATCGAAATCGGGCCGCGATCACATGGTTGAAGACTCGATCGAAATCAGGCTCTGTTGTCCGATCAGGATCGGATATTTCATTTTATTTTTATGATCAGAGCTTTATATTTCAATCTTATTATTCCGGGTAAATACTCCACTAGAAGTCTGCATGTCACGAACAGATCACAAGATGTTATTCCAGAAAACGCGCAGCAGAAACAGCAACAGTTCATCAAGCAAAGAAATATAAACATTTAAAATCAAGCTAGCTAGCCGATCACGGATTCTGACTTCCGGGATCAATAACTCTTTTTGAAAACGCTCTAAACTGACCGCTAGTGTCTCTAAACAACAACCTCTAAAGGCATTTCAACAGAAAAAGACAGAGTTTTGTTACTTTTTAATGTTAAGCTAAACAGTAGCCGCTAACTGCTACATGCTAGCGCCGTGATTAAACGTCTTAGGACCCGAGCTGTCCTTTGATATGCTCTTATTTTATTTATCTGAAAGTTAGAAAAATTAACTACTCTGATAATAAAACTGAAAATGTGATGTCTTAAGAACTTAAAAAAAGCACATAATCTTAAAAAACAAACAAACAAAAAACTAATAAATGAAAATTAATAATTCATTTCAATTTTATTTATATAGCCCAAAATCAAAAAAAATTTTGCCTCATTGGGCTTCATGCAAGTAATTTTTACAGATGCAAAAAATAGTCCTGCTGAAAACATGAAAAAATCTCTAAAGACTAAACAGACTAAATAAACATGCTGGATAAATCCCTGCCTTATTAACCTTAAAACCTGTCGGTAAGGAATTGATTCAAATATGAATATTCCATATAAAACTTAGGGATTCCCAAAAGTTAAGAAGAGCCTAAATCAGCTGACTCTTGATAAAGGAAAAACACGCTTTAAAAAAACTTTGAATAGAGTTCGTTCATATAGACTAAGTAATAGATAGAGTGAAGAGATCCCGAGTGGTGATCGAAGTCACTCACAACAGAAGCAGAAACCAGGCCAGGAGCACCGTGGATCCACCTGGATCAAATCTCTCCCGCTCCGCAAGGGAGTGAGGTAAAAAAAACAAATTAGTTCTGAACTTACAACAAAGCATGAGAACTAATTATAATAGAGTAGAAGAGAGGTGAAGAAGTGAGAATAGAGAACAGAAGTGCAGCCAGGAGCCATGGAGAATAACCATGATAGAAATCTCTAAAAATCCCCAAGGGGATCAGGAGAAGAACAACATGTGAAATCGATCACCAACAAGCAGGAGAACTATTCTCTGATAGATGAGAGAAAAGATAGTCAGAACCACATGATATGAAATAACTGAAAAACAGTCCCAATAATTTATTTTTTAAGGAATTCTAAAATGAGTGACAGGAATCACATTTGGTCAAAAATGTTCTATAGCTCTAAAGATATTAAAGCTAAAGTCACTAAACTTTCTTTCATGACAAATTATCAAACAAGAAAATAGGATTCTTTTTTCCTCGTTTATATTTACTCAATTTTTACTTGGCTATTAAAGTTACTTCACAGAAGTGTTCTATTTAAGTTTTTAATGATAAATAAATGTTAATTGAATATAAATATGGGATAAAACAAATCTGTTTATTCAATTTGTTCATGTTTTAAATATGTAACAAAAGTATCGGATCGGGACTCGGTATCGACAAATCCACAAAATCCAATTACTCGGAATCGGATCGGGACAAAAAACTGGATCGATTGTGTAGAAGTGGATGCATCAGAATGAAATGGAGCAGGGAGCTTGTGGCCTGCTAGATGTTATGACGCTTTGGTCATAACACCTGTTAATTATGTTGTGGTCGGTGTCGTCAACTTCAGAATCTCAGATTCTAGGTTAGATTGTCTTACCCTAAAAAGGTATCTTATTAAATGCGTCTGTAAAATATTCATGAGCAAGCCCAGATTCTTCAGAACAGTTTGGCATCAATTCTTGCCACATTTCCATTTCATGTATTGCACAATATTTAAACGTTTGAACCTTTTTTTGGTTCGTACCGTTTCGTCTCAGCTTGTCAAAACATGCAATTTTATTCTATTTGAGAGATCAATAAACCACTGAGTCAAAGATGCCGCATTTTCACAACATCTGGTTATAATATGTACTCAAATATAAAAACAACAACAAATCTTTGTGGAAAAGAGTCAAATTATCTGGTCAAATATAACAAAGATGAAAAGATTCTTTCTTTGCATTTTTCTAATCAAATAAGTTGCGTCATGTGACCTCATCTTTGTGTGGTGTCTAGTTTTGAGGTCGACAATTCCCACATCTTTGATTTATGACAAAAGTGTGTTTTTCATTTTCTGTTATGTTTGTGGCCTTTTGCTCAACTTGAGTTTTAGGTTAAAAAAGACTCTTTAAAATGCTACAATCGTTTGGTATCAACTTTACATTTGCTTTGAGAAAGCGCCTTTCTCCAGGGGAAATGGACGGTTAATGCGGCTACATGCCTGTGTGTCAGTGCTGGTCCATGAACTACACAATGTGTTTTTATTATTGTTTCCATTTGAAGCCGTCTTTACTGACTGAGGACTATTTGATCTCAAATTCTATTTGTTGCTCCAAAAATAAATAATTATTCCTTTTCTTTCACAGCTCAATGCCCAGAAAATGTGATGGTAAGCTGTGAAAATCTAAAAGTTCTGGCCCGATGGGATTGCAAAGGACAACAACCTGAAACCAATTTCAAAGTAAAGATAATGACATCCTTCCAGTAAGAACCTGCTGTTCCTGATCTGTTAGAGCACACATTGAACAAATTTGACACAAATTTTTCTGGCTTTATTTGCTGCAGAAACGTTTGTATTCGTCTGTTATTGTCAACAAGCAGAATAATGAATTTTTTCAAGCATTTTTTGATTAAAATAGCAGAAAAAAGACAAAAACAAAATCAGATTTAAAAAAAGTTATTAACGATGTCCCTCAAGGATCTGTTCTCGGCCCTTTTCCTTCTATTTTGTTTAATAGTGACATCTAAGATGTTTTCATGACAAATCAAATTCTACTGTTTGCAGACGATACTTCTATTTACCACTCTGGAACAGACCTAGCAATCAATGGAAATATGGAAAACAAATATTGGTTTATGCCAGTAAATAGTCAATAGCCTGAGGGGGATATATATTATTACTAGCAACTGCCAAAACAATGAAGATATAACACTCAAAATTGACCAATTTAGTGTCCAAACAGTTAGTGAAAAATACATTTCTTGGAGTTGTAATGAATGATAGACTGAAATAGAAACTGAAGATGTTTTTGTACATCATACTTTTTACGTAAGATTAGCAAAAAAAGGAAATTCTTCTGTCTGCACTCTAAGAGGCTTCGGAGGAAACTCAGTGAAGCTGTGGAAAACCACCATTGAAAACAATGGCAACTGTCCATCAAATGTGGCACATACTGTACCTGAGGGACACACCACTGCTGCTCTGCATGGGTCTGAACCCCTTCAGCCAAATAATCAATAAGACTGGCTATGGATACCAACTCAGTCACCTCCTCTACATGGATGACATCAAGCACAAACTCAATGTCATCGAGCGCGACATTGACTCCCTGATCCACACCACCAGGATCTACAGGACTGACATTGGGATGTCATTCGGGCTTGAGAAATGCAGTCAGATGGTGTCAAAGAGAGGCAAGGTAGTCCACCCTGAAGGGGTCTCACTCCCAGAAGGAACAATAGCAGACATTGAGGACAGTTAGAAGAACCTTGGAATTCCACGGGCAAATGGCATCCTGGAACAGGCAAAAAGGAAAGCTGCAACTGCCAAATACCTCCAACGAGAAAGGCAAGTCCTGAGAAGCCAGCTCAATGGCAAGAACAAGACCCGGTCACGCACTGCCAGTCATCAGATACCCTGCAGGAATAATAAGATGGCCAAAGGAAGAGATACAGACCACAGATGTTAAGACTTGAAAGCTCCTCACCATGCATGGAGGGTTCTATCTCAAATCCAGCACCCTGAGACTGTACACTAGCCGCAAGGAAGGAGGCCGAGGACTAGTGAGCATAGAAGCCTCTATCCAGGATGAAACATCCAAGATCCATTAATATGTCAAGCTCAAGGCTCCAACTTACAGCGTCAGTGAATGTCTCAGACGATGGAAAGCAGAGGGCGCGATGCTGGAGGACAGAGCCTCACGGGAGGACAAGCCCCTACATGGGACGTACCACCGGACAATAACTGAAGTGGCTGATATCAAGTCCTTCAAATTAATCAATCTGGAACAGAATGTATAAATGTCTTAAAGAGTTTGAAGAAATGAACTCATGTCTCATTATCATTAACACAATCTTTTTACCTTTACAGAGTGTTATATGAGGATATTACCAAAGAGACTTGGTACGATCTAAGCCACGTTGTTTGGAAATCCAAATACAACTGTTTGCGCATCCTCTATGTTACCGTGACAGCCTCAAATGGTGGGAACGAGTCAGCAGAAGTGACTTCAACATCTTTCTCCTTTTACGCTCAGAACAACGTTCAAACAAACTGTAAGCAGAACTCTTTGAATATTTCCCAGGAGTGAGCTGAGAGTTGATGTTTGAGTTAAATGCCCTCTCCCTCCTTCAGGTCTATTAGAGTTCCCTCCTGTTTCTCTGGTTGTGAGTGAGACCAGAGCCATGGTGAAGTTCACTAATCCATTCCTATTTTACGATGAAATCAATCAGGTTTACAAAGAGTCTGATTTTAAGCTTACATTCTTAGTGAACTTTGGGAAACATGTAAGTATGCATGCAAATTGATCAAATTATCTTTAAAATCTTTGCTTGAATTCTTGACATGCATCTTTCATCTTTGAAAAAAATGTCTGGATTGTTCTCCCCGTTTTGTGGCATCTGACCTTCAGGTGGACAGAGAATTGTGCTCTAAGGCTGAACCCACCTGCACATCTGAAGTGACGTTCCCTGATGGCGAGGAGAACTGTGTCACACTGGAAGGATTTCTGGGGGATGAAAATGAGTATGAGGGGATACAGATGAACCAGACGCAAAAGATCTGTGCCTCTGAAAGAAGTAAGTTGGGGGGTGGAGGGGTGGGGTTGTGTTTTTTCTTTGGCTTTTTGGCACAGATGACCCTGGAAATAAATGTTGAACCCACTTTACAAAATATTTTGTTGAAATGTCTTTGTTAGTGATTACAGCTTCCAGTCGTCCGATTCACTCAGGAGTGGTTCTGAATCTTTTTGACCCAAATGCTTTGTAAATCTTGACGGTTCCATTGGCTTCTTTATGGATCATTGATCTCCAGTTCTCTATATAGATTTCTTTAGGATTTTGGTCAGGTAATTGATTGGGCCATTCAAGCAACTTGATATTCTTTAAAACAGTTGGTTGTTCACATGATCGGAAATCGGGCCCGATCACATGGTTGAAGACTCGATCGAAATCAGGCTGATAGCCGATCACAGATTCAGACTTCCTGGATCAATAACTCTTTTGAAAACGCTTTAAACCGACAGCTAGTGTCTCTAAACAACAACTTCTGAAGGCATTTCAACAGAAAAAGAGTTTTTTTTCTTTTTAATGTGAAGCTCTTCGTGCTGCAGACAGATGGCTTAACAGCAGCTGCTAACTGCTACATGCTAGCGCCGTGAGTTAACTCCTCAGGACCCGAGCTGTCCTTTGATATGCCTGTTTTATTTATGTGAAAGAGAAATAAAAGTTAAGAAAATTAACTGCTCTGATAATAAAACCGAAAATGGGATGTCTTAAGAACTTAAAAATAAGCACATAATCTTTAAAAACAAACAAACAAAACGTTGGTCTCTGAACTCAGGAGCGCTGCTTGGGATTTTGGGCCCCATGAAAATCATTTTTTCATCATTTCCCAACACAGCAGCAAAATCTGTTGATACAGGTGTACATAAAATGATGCATTATGATGGTATTTTTCCCTGTCATTCTCATCTTTTTGACTTAATAACATGACAACTGATGTGTACAGTATGGGAAAAACTAATCTGTCTGAATACACTGACATTCATCTATAATGTTAATTTATTTCATAACTTCGCTGCAAAACTGATTCATAAATAAGAAATACACTCATGGAGAAAATTAATATCTAGAGAAAACCTCAGTAAAGAAAAATACAAAATGGACATTTATGGTTCATCCTCATTTAAATAAAACTAAACTTATGAATGAATAGCAGATGAGTAAGCCAAGCTGCATTTTTCCAACTTTTTAACGCAAATACTTGATCAACTTTGTTTTCCCATAGACTAATGTCAAACCTTCTCATATCCAAAATCACCAATAATGTCTTCGAAGTCCAGTTCTTATAAACTACAGATATGATTTATGACTCTTTCTAGGGAGCCGGATCTTTTGGATCAGTTCGTGTCAAAGATCTGTTCAGAAGACTGTCTCTTTTGGTTCTTTTTATATTTAATCACTTTTAATAATCCAACTTGGAGTTTATTCATTTAATCCTGGAAATAATTACAGGGGTCAGAATAATTCAAATTAAGATTTATCACCAATAGTTTGAATTTGTTTTGTATAGTTTGAATTATGGATAAAATATCGATTATAGCTTCATTTGAAATTTATGGACAACATATTAAAGTCTGAGAAGCTTTGGCACAATTTCAATAAAAAAGATCTCCCTCACTTACAGATAATCTGGGTGATCTCATTCTGCACGCAATTATCAATTAAGCCTTTGAACCACTAGCTAAATAACCCGCCTTTCTTCTTATCGAGTGACATTTTATAAATCATGACTGATTGTCTGTCTCTGCATGATAGATGGTTCTCCGGCCTTCCTCCGCCCCGTTCTCCACCTGGAGCGATGCTTTGGCGTGGTCTGGCCTCTAACCGCCATCAGTGTCTGGGTTCTGGGGTCATTCATCTGTAGTCCAAGTTCATCCCAAGCATGCAAGACGTCAAACGTCCTTAGCCATTAAAGATTATAGTTTCATGCACATTTTTCTGCAACACAAACAAATCTTTGCTTTTATTTCCAGTTTCTCTACTTTGTGGTTGGCTGATTTTTTTTTTTTTTGGGTATAAAATTGGTGTTAAAATCTTGAGGTTGTAACCTGAGTTTGTGTCTGTCAATTTTTTGTTCTTGTGGGAAAACAAAGCAAACTTGTGGATGTGCTCCTTGGAAAGGATTTTGAATTCATTGTAAATCTTTTGTGCTCAAATAAAATCAAGTCAGTATAACAAAAGCACAATATATGCTTTAATTCTTTCTAGAAACACATCAGTATCAATGGAAATCCTTTTAAAATGATTACATATTACATCTCTTTGTTAAACAAAAACAAACCCTTGGCTTCAAACCGAGTTTTCTTCACAAATCTCTCCTCTGTGGGGCACAAATATTCACTTTCCTTCTGGCTGATTTACTGCTCAACATAATAAACTGCATCCACTGCTGCTTGAAATAAATTGCTTTTGGGAACAAGTGACTTAACACATTCTCACCCCCAAGGCGTCACTTTTTGACGTTATGGGTGTCCCAAATTTGTCAGTTTTAGTTCTAAAAATCAAGGGTCCGCAACCCTTGAGACGCGGTACTCCAACCCCAACCCTGGCACTGGACACGGGACCAGATGCGGTGCTGGACGCTACTGGATTAGGGTAAGGGTACTGTACTGGATTAGGGTACTGCTCCGCTCTGTGTCCCGGTACTGGACCAGTTACGGTTCGAGACCCGGAGGTTGGTGACCTGTGATTTAACGGGAATGTCAAAAAAAAAAAAAAAAAAACACAAGTTGGGGACTCCCAAAACGTAAAACAGTTGGGACTGAGAATATTTTTGCCAATGTTTTGTCATGAATTCCTGTTGTCACAGATGTGATAATGTATTGTGACATGAAACCCAATTTAATCTCTTAGAGTCCCCTATAGCAATTTTTTTTTATATTTAAAAATAACTTTCCCAGTAGTGTTTAAACTATGATTATGAAGTTTTTAGCCAAAATCCCACAACCTAAATGTCTTAAAGACATTTTTCATGTTGATCTTTAGCCTCTGTTTCCAAAATCTCCTCTGAGGAGGCGTGGCTTTTGGATCTTAGCTGAGTAGCCCCGCCCCTGACCCACCCTGTCTGATTCTGATAGCTCAGTGTCTCACTAGCATAAATCTTAACTGCTGCTACATAAAAACATCCATCAATCTGAGTAATGTCCAGTCGTTTTGTTCTGATCTGCGTGTCAGCTCAGATCTTCATGGACCAAATTTCCTCCAAAATCCTGATTCTTTCTCCTTCCACTTCATCCAAATGCTCTTTCATTCATTTACAATCCTTTCCAACTGCTGTCAAATGAGCTGCCGTTCACATTTCCGTGGTCACATCAAGAAGCTCCGTGGAGTCTGGTGGAGATTTTCCAGCGTTCTCAGCCCTGCTACCGTAAGTATTGGATGAAACTCACACCAAAAATCCAGTGATGCTGATTTGACCACAGAAATGTGAACGGCGGCTCATTTGACTGCAGTCAATGTGAAGATACCATCTTCTCTTCTCCAGAACTTGAACTAGACACACTAGCCGGTCCAGATGAGGGTTTAGTGCATGAGCAGTAGAAAAAAGATCATTCAGGAAAAACAGTTTGATTGACAGAGATTTAAAAGGAGAAATACTCAGAAATGCAAAAACAAAAATAATTTCTTATTACATTTGTTCTCTTTCATAAGAAAAATGCCATAAATACATGTTAAAAACTAAAAAACATGATTTTCATTAGAGGGGGACTTTAAGTATAAGGCATTTTAATTAGTAACTGATTAAAATGTTTAAAAAACTGCAGGAATGTTTTGCAAACATAAAGAAAGAACATTCTTAAAAAGTACAATCAAATTAAAATTATAGTAATAGTAAACATACAAAAATAAGAAATCAAAGTAGAACAAGTGGGGTACAATTACAATTTAGCTCAAAGCTTTAGAGTATGAGCGGGCTTATAATGCTTCCATTTCCTCCATTGGAGATGAAATTTATCAACCTTTAACCGAAGATGAAATGTCATTTTTTCTATAGAAAAAATTTCCTCCATAATATCTTTCCAATGTTCCAGTTTCAAAAGTTCACTTTTCAGCCAGTTCCTTGTTATGGTTTTTTTGCAAGCCATAATCATGACCTTAAACAGACACCTGTCCTCTGTTCGTATCACATCTGTTGGTAATAATCCCAAATACAGTGTTCGTGGATCCATGGGTATTTCATACCCAAGAATTTCCTGCATAGTTTTGGTGATGCTTTGCCAATATGGTTCGATTTTGCTACATGTCCAAAAAATGTGTGAATGGTTGGCGTTCATGTCTCCACAGAGTCTCCAGCACGGCTGTGGAGCCCTCAGCTGTTTGCTCTTTATATGGGGACTGATAAAAAACCTTGTTATATTTTTCACCCAAATTCTCTCCATTGTCTTGAGCATGTTGAGGATTGTTGTGAAAGGCAGATCGAGTACCAGTTGTCCTCTGACAAGTTCACCTGCAGTTCTGTCTCCCATTTTTCTTTTAAATACAAGGAGTCAAAACCATTACATTTCAACAGACACTTATACAGTCTAGAAACCACCTTTGAGGGTGGCTTTTTAAAAGCCCCTGTAACCATTTCTATCAATTCACACTCTTGCTGAGAAACAAATCTTTTTATTTCTTCATTGTAAAAATTTCTCAGTTGAAAATATCTAAATAAATCGGCTTTGTCCAGCTCGAATTCCTCTTTGAGCCTTTCAAACGTTTTATAGACTATCCCATCTGTTAACGTGCATATTGCAGTCATTCCTCTAATTTTCCATTTGTTGAATGTTTTGTCAAACTGTCCAACTTTGAATCCAGGAGAATGTGAAGGCCAAATCAGCAGTTTATTGTTGTTTCCTATTTTGTATTTACTACTTTCCACCAGGTTTCGATTACAAACTCAACAATGGGATTTTGTTCTGCATTTGCTACGTTTATTTTTTCCCCCTGTCTTGCTTGTGGAGGGCAAGATCCATATTCAAGCTCGATTTGTTTCCATTTAGAGAAATATTCTGTTGAGCACCAAAATATTATGCTTCTTAGTTGTGCTGCTGTTGCTCCTCTAAACCGTGGCTCAGAGGGTATGTGGTCTGTAAATTGGAACAGAGAGGCAGGACACGTTTTTATATGCTTGTAGCATTGGATCAAGAGGATTTATTCTTCAGTCACAAAATTCACATCTTCCAAAATCCACATAACCATGACATGACCTCAAATAAACTAATTATCTATTATCTTCTAAATAATAATCAGTCTTTCAAGAAGCTTTTTCTCAGATTCTATCAACATGCATTCATGCTTGTTACATTTGAATTTGTTCTCAATGTATACAAAACTTGGTAACTCCAATGTTTTTATAAAATAATTTTAAACTGTATTTTACCCAAAATATAAATCTCAGATCTGTTTTCTTTTTGTTTAACTTGAAAAAATAATTATAATTCTTTCAATGAAATAATTAAATAAAATGTACATGAATTAAAACAAAAATGTTGTCTGGCACTGTTCAGTCTCTTAAACTGCCATGTATTTAAATACAATTATTTTAATAATATTACTGGTCCTTGGTATTAAACCAAAAATAATATGTACATTCAGTAAAATAAAATCCCAGTTAATGTTATTGTGGATGAAAACGTTTCATAAAAGAATTCAACAGAAATATACAAAAGTTCCCTGTACATTTGTCTTGCTTAAAACTAGCTTCTAGCATTTTCTATCCCCACAAAAAAAAAAAAAAAAATTGCCGCTAGCGTTAGCGAGTTAGCTTTCAACATTTCACTATACACAGTACAAATTCCCCACAACAAACGCTTTAACTCGAACCACCGTAACCTATGTTGTCTGTAAGACCTTCAGGCATAATGTTTGCTCACTACTTTTTACATTTCGTGTTTACTAACCTGTAAATTGGAACAGAGAGGCAGGACACGTTTTTATATGCTTGTAGCATTGGATCAAGAGGATTTATTCTTCCTCTGGTGCGTCTCTATTCCACTGCGCGCTGCGCTGCCACCTAGCGGACACTTTGGGAATTACAGTAACTCAAAAGAGTTAGAAACGGAACTCTGTAAATAACAATTAAAGTAAGTAAATAAAATTTAAAAAAAATGTAAGGGGTGTCTGTTTTAACCTTTTAACTATTTTGCAATTTAATTAACCATTTTCGAGCCTCTACACTGCCAAGTAGTATTCTGTAAGGCTTGGTAAAGCTAATCCTCCTTTTGGTTTTTCTAACTGAAGTGTTTTAATTTTTACTCTTGGTTTTTTCCCCGTTCCAAATAAATGTAACTAGTTTCTTGTTCCATTTAACAAATTGTTCTTCTGGGATACTGACTGGTAGTGAGAGAAATAAATACAGCAGTCTGGGCAGCACGTTCATTTTTACAACCTCTATTCTTGATCTAAGATCCATGGTTAAAGTGTCCCACTTTGTTAAGTCCCTTCTTATAGCATCGCTAATTTTACCATAGTTTATGTCTTTTAATGTGTTAAGTTTTGTTGTTAGGTAAACTCCTAAGTATTTTATATTTTTTGATTCCCATTGCAATTTATATTTTTGTTTGAGTGTTTCAGCTGGTTTATAATTTATGGTTAGTATCTGAGTCTTTGAAATATTTAGTTTGTACCCTGATTGTTCTCCGTAGTCTTTTAGGATGCCCATGAGTTTTGGAAATGCATTATCTGGGTTCCGTAAATATACGATAATGTCGTCTGCAAAGAGTCCTATTTTTTGTTCTTGCTTTGCTATTGTTACCCCTTCTAGATCTTTGCTCTGTCTTATATGTTGAGCCAGAGGCTCAATAAATAAAGCAAACAGGGCTGGGCTCAAGCAGCATCCTTGTCTTGTTCCTCTAAACAGTTCAAAGCTCTCTATCAAGTTCCCGTTTATTTTTATTCTGCCCACTGGCTTATGGTACAGAGCCTGTATACATTTTATGAATGTCTGGTTAAAGCCCATTCTCCTCAGGACAGCAAAGAGAAAGTCCCAGCAGACCCTGTCGAAGGCCTTCTCCGCATCTAAACTTATTAAAGCTGTAGGGATGTTGAGTTTGTTGACCTCGTTTATTACATGAATGGTGCGTCTTATATTATCTTGTGTCTGCCGTCCCTTTATGAAGCCAGTTTGGTCCTCATCTATCAGCTCAGGGAGAAAAAGTTCCAATCTCTTACTGATTATTGATGTAAAAAGTTTATAATCAACATTTAAAATAGAAATTGGTCGATAGGCTTCGCAGTGCTCCTTATTTTTCCCTTCTTTTGGTAAGACTGAAATAACTGCTTCTTTCCATGACGGAGGAGTTTTGGCTTTTTTGAGTGTCCAATTGAACGAATCTAATAATAGAGGGGTAAGTTCTTCTCTGAATATTTTGTACCATTCGTTTGGGTAACCGTCACTCCCAGGGCTGTTATTACTTTTCAGTCTCCCAATAGCTTTATCCAGTTCTTTTCTAGTGATAGGGGAGATTAAATTGGTATTCTGAGTGGTTCCGATATTGGGTAGATCTAAGTTAGCTAGGAAGTCTGTGATTTCTTTTCCATTTACTGGCTCAGATTGGCTATACAGGGTTCCATAGTAATCGAGGAATATTTTTTGAATTTTGTCTGGTTCATGATGTATGTCATTAGTAAATGGGTCTCTAATTTTGTGAAATTAATTTCTCATCTTCTGTGATCTTAAGCGCTTTGCTAGAATTTTAGTTGCCCTGGAACCAGATTCATAAAAAGTTTGTTTTGTGAACCTTAATTTCTTTTCAATTTCTTGCTCCTCAGTTTTTGTTCTAGTTCAGTTTGCATTAACTTTCTTTTCTTATTCAAATGGGACATCCTAGATATAAGGTTTCCCCTCATCACAGCTTTGACAGTATCCCATATTATTGTTGGTTCTTTCCCTTTACAATGACATATCTTCCTTCTTTGTCTCTGTCTTCTTCAATTTTTTCAAAGTTTACTGTGTTTGATATTAGCGTGAGTACACCTCTCCTTCTGCTATTTTTGTAAGAGCTGAAAAAGCAATTTTCATACCCAAGTTTACCAAACTACGGCCCGCGGGCCGGATCTGGCCCTTCTCCACATTTGGCCCACCAAAACTGTCATTTTTCCAGTTTTTTTAAGGCTAATTAGGCATTTAGCTAATATTTCAGCTACATGCTAGCTGTTTTGGCTAATTTAGTCTTTTTACAATTTTTCAGACAAATTTGGAGTTTAGCTAACATTTCAGCTACACTATAGCTATTTTAGCTGATTAAGAATTTTTTTTATTTTTTTTGGCTAATTTGGCACTTCGCTAATATTTTAGCATCTGTGTTTTTAGCTATCAGTTTAGGCATCTTCAGATATCGATCTATTGTAAATTATATCTAGTGTAAATTTTATTCCATAGGAGTGAAGTTTACAACGAATTCGGTAACTATTTGGGTCCAAATTCCCAGAGTCGAACAACCACTAGAGTTACTTAAAATTGCAACACTGTGAGAGTTTCATTAAACTCTTTTGCAGATATCATTTGACTCTGTCCAGATGAACCATAACACTCCTGATGTTGACTGCATCTATATTCAAAGTGTAGACACAAACTCTTTTAAAGAGTTTATATTCAGCTAAACTAGAATACAGATTCAAGAAAGGCAAATCTAACAAACATGACATGAGATAAACCTAAGATATAAAAAAAGTTAAGATCTGACATTACAAGTTGAGTTAAATGAGACAAAGTGACAAAGAAACAAAAAAACGTGACAGAACTTAACATCTGACTCACATTTATAGAAAAATTTAACCACAAGACTTCAACACTAACATTGTGGAAGTTTAATGAATTGTTTTTTGTCTCTGAGGAACGATTGTGAAAGTTTATGAAATAAGACACAATTATTTTTTAAAGTTTAGATATAAGCTTTCCAAAGAAAATGTTTTTCGTTTTCAGACATTTTTTTTTAATATTATTTAGAAGTTTCTTATCAGTTGGATTCTTCTGGACTGAAAGAGAAAAAATATAACGTTTTTTAAAAAGAATGATTTTCATGACACACCTGCCCACTTTCTCCAAAAAAATGTGTAAAAACACTAAACAAACTTTACTCATATACTGTACTTTATATGTAATTTCTGTTTTAGATCTTTTTTTCTTTTTGACTTATTTAACACCCAACACCAGAACCTGTCAACGAGGCGTTTTCCAGGTGGCCCTCCCTGTTCGCTCATTTTTCTGTGTACCTGCATGACGGGAATGACACAAGTTTAAACTTGCATCAGGGAGGGAACAGCCCGAATCGTAGGAAAAGGGAGAAGTTGATATTCTCTGCTCGGCTCCTGAGGAGGAACCTGTGTCTGGAAGGAGATCCAAGAGAACCTCATGATGCTGCTCCGAACCTTCACGGCTGCGCTGCTGCTCAGCTGGGGACTGTCATGTGCTGGTGAGAACGTGGGTTTATTTAAACCCCATTTTCTTATTTTAACATTGTTGTGGTCACCTGGAAGGAGACTTTCTGTCACAAATGTTTCCTTTAAATGCGAAACCTTAAGTGTTTATTGGCTCCACATCTGTGGAGAGAAAATAGTCTTACTCTGATTCATGCATGCATAATTCTTGATTTGTGCATAATTTTTGATTTGTAACTCATATAAAACGTTTTTGGCAAAAGTAAAAAAATTACAGAAATTTTAAAAATACAATTTACACACGTACAAATTAAAATTACAACAAGCTGAAACTAATTACACACAAAAATATTTTAAAAATACGCACGCACGCAGCCTTAGTTACACATGAATTTACCGTGAGACTCTTTCATGTCTCACAAACTTGTCCATGAGGGATGCGTTCAAGTCCTACAAGAATGCTCGTTCACCATAGTTTTCTTGTCAGCTGTTTTAAACTTTGATTGTGAATGATATCCGGTAAAACTTGACATTTCCCACTATCTTAAAAATATATTCCCGATAATTAATATAAAAAGTCTAAATAAGCGTTTTTAAAACACTTATCCCTTTAAAAATAAGAATATTTCCAGAAAAAAGGCTCCGAGCTGCAGCAGCTCCCCCTGCCCCGCGGATCCTGGGCGGGGGAGAACGGCGGAGGAACGCGGCGATTGAGATCTGTCCATGTGAGTTTAAAACGGCTGACAAGAAAACTATGGTGAACGAGCATTCTAGTAGAACTTGAACGCATCCTGTTGGGTACTCTACCTAGTTTCACAACTTCAAATAAAAGAACGGGAGGCCAAGTTGAGCTGCACACGAGTGTTTTAATTCGCCATCTTTCGCATACACTCTTACACGTGACTTCGCTTCTCTTTCTTTCTAGCAAGAACATTCTACGGCAACACGTTAGGGACAAAACTCACACAACCAATATATAACATATTCCTTTCCCTTAATGGAATGTCACTGTAACAAAATAAAACAACCTATGTGTTCAGTTTCCTTCAGTCATTTTCTTTGAACAAAATAAACTAATAAAAAATGTTTTTCTTTCTTAACATGTCAATGATAAACAAATCCTAACTAGGAGGAGGGTAGACTACCTCCAATCCAGACTCAACCCTGGGAATTATTCTGTCCCAATGTAGAGGGTTGGTCACTAATCTACAAACAAAGTCTCTCTGGAGGTCGTCGGTTCCGTTTGGGATAAATACGACCTCTTGGGGAATGAGATGTAATGTCTTTCTTAAAATCCACATCTTCTGAGCTAGGAGCACTTTCTGAAGAATCCATCAAAGGCGGTGTGGAAATACATGGAGTATCATCCGGAGGTTCCGCTTGCAGCTCTTTTCCAGAAAGTTGTTCCTGGCCAATGTCAATCTCTGGAACAAAAGATGTTTTGAGATGTGGGTCAATGTTTAGTTCTGAAGTATGAAGCAGCTGGTCCACATGTCTTCTCCATGTTAGATGATCTCCGGTTTCAACGGTGTATGACACAGGACCAGTTTTAACGACTATTGTCGCTGGGATTCACTTTTCACCACTTCGGTAATTCCGAGCGAGCACTGTGTCACCCTTTGCAAAACTTCGTAGGTTTGACTTGTTTCGCCTCTCTCTTTGCTTTTGCTGTTGCATGTGTACAGTTTCTTTTGTCTTGTGTGGTCTAACAGATCAAGTCAAATTCGAAGCTGCCTCTTGAAGATGATGAGCAGGAGAAACCCTTTGGTGGCATGAGAGTTGCGGTATGACAACAGAAAAGCATTTAGGCGTCGGTTTAAGGTCTGTGTGCGCGGAGAGGACTTGAGAGCTTGCTTTAGCGTTTGAACAAATCTTTCAGCCAGTCCATTTGTAGCTGGATGAAATTTCTCCCAAACAGATATTGATGGAATTTCTTCACTCCTAACACTATTGACAGTGCCTCTCGCTCAATCTGTGCGTAGTTGCTTTCTGATTTGCTCAGAGTTCTTGATGCAAAGGCGATAGGTCTTTCCTCACCTGATGGCAGAATGTGTGACACCACTGCACCTAGTCCATAAGGCGAAGCGTCACATGTCAGTTGTAATGGCAGCTTATTGTCAAAATGAACAAGCACCTTAGACTTTGTGAGATCCACCTTAACTTGGTTAAATGCCTTTTCACAGTTTTCCGTCCACTTCCATGGGGTTGTTTTGTTAAGCAGTTCATGCAGGGGCTTTAGCTTGTGTGCTAGGTTAGGCACAAATCTTGCATAGTAAGTAAAGAGTCCCAAGAATGACCTCAATTGACTTACATTTTGCGGTGCTGGAACTTCAGTGATTGCTTTCACTTTTGATGGTGCTTTGTGGAGACCTTTGCTGTCTATGACATGTCCTAAGTACTCCACAGAGGACTTGAAAAACTCACATTTGTCCTTCTGAACCTTCAAACCGTAGTTCCGTGGTCCAGTGATAAGCAGGTCATCCAGGTAACACTGAACACCTGTTAATCCACTCAAGATGTGATCCATAGCTCTTTGGAATAAAGCAGGAGCAGATGTTATTCCAAATGGAAGTCTCCGGTATCTGTACAGTCCTTTGTGAGTGACAACAGTTCCTGTGACTCTGGTTCCACGTGCATCTGTAGATACGCTTGTGACAAATCTATCTTACTGAACTTCTGTCCTCCAGCCAGCCCTGAGAATAAATCATCAATGAGGGGTAATGGGTACTGTTCAGTAATCACAACTGGATTTACTGTGACCTTAAAATCACCACAAATCCGAGGTGTTCCATCCTTTTTCATGATGGGCACAATCGGTGTAGCCCATTCACTGGTGCTCACAGGTTCTAGCACTCCATTTTCAACCAACCTATCTAATTCTGCTTCAACTTTTGTTTTAATAGCATATGGAACAGGTCTGGCCTTTAGACATTTTGGTGTACTTCCTGGTTTTACTGCTAGTTTAACCTTAATGTCTTTCATACTGCCAAGTTTTCCATCAAAAACTTTGGAGTATTTCTTTAGGATCTCCTGTAATGGCTCTGCTCCCTTTTCTCAGATCACAAACACTTCTTGCCAGTTTAATCTGATCTTCTTAAGCCATCTACGACCAAGCAAAGCTGGGCGATCCCCTGCGACAACGTACAGTGGAAGCGTTGACATCTGAGTTTGATATTTTACTGTTACGTTAATCACGCCTACCACTGAAACAGGTTCGCCGGTGTAGGTTCTCAGTTTAAGTTTGGTTTTGTTTAGAACCAGGTCCTTTAACTTTGCCTTGTAAACTTTTTCTGAGATCAAAGAAACACGTGTACCCGTGTCCACCTGCATCCTCACAGGTGTGTTCTCCAACATTACTGTGATCCAGTATCCATCATCCTCATCGTCATCCATGGACAAAACATGCACTTCCTCTTGATCTTCACTGTCACTATCTTCTTCATGTTCATGTTCCATTTTGTGAACATGTTTCTTTTTATATCTGTGCGGTCCACTTTTCTTTTTCACTTGGTGGTGTTTGGGTGTTTGAATATTTTGGTTCCTGCAGGCACGTTCAATGTGACCTTTCTTTCCACATTTTCTACAGTCCACGTCTTTACACCAACATTCATTGGCTAAATGTCCTGTTTTTCCACATCTATAACATGGCTGACCTTGTAACGACTCCTTATGGACCTGCGTGGCAAACTTGTGCACTTGTGTTGATGCACTGAGCTGCTGGGCCTCTCTAGCAGCCATTTCCATTGATGTGCTTACTTCGATGGCTTTCCCGAGTGTGAGGTTAGCGTCTGTTAGCAGTCTTTTCTGAATGGCTTCACTGCGCAGACCACACACTAACCTATCACGGAGCGTGTCACTAAGTGAACGTCCAAATTCACAGTGTTCAGACAACTGTTTTAGCACAGCCACAAATTGTGCAACAGATTCTCCTTCTTCTTGATTTCTTTTATGAAACCGGAATCTTTCTGCAATGATCAGTGGTTTTGGTGCATAGTGATTCTTTAAAATTGTCACAATTTCTTCATAGGACTTCTCTCCTGGCTTTGCAGGTTGCACCAGACTGCGCAGCAGGTTGAATGTTTTTCCTCCCATAACACTCAAAAATGTTGGTACAAGAACATCTCCTTTGATCTTGTTTGCTAGAACAAAATACTCAAATCTTTCTGTGTATGAGCTCCATTGCTCTGCATTTTCCTCATATGGTCCTATATTTCCGACCAGTGCAGCCATTGTTTAACAACAACAAAGAAAAAAAACGTCTCTTTTTCTTCGTCTTTTTTTTTTTTTTTTCGACTCACGTGTGCCTTTATTTTCCCGTGCAAATTCTTATGAAGGGAGATACTTCCTTTCTCTGTTAACGCGGAAACGTGATCCGTCGAGAAAAGGCTATGTCTGTCCGCGTGTCCGCCGTGTCAGCTCGCGCTCCCCCCCGGAGCGTATCTCCGCGCCGTGCTCGCATTCACAGCCGGCGCCGCACCAAACGAACGGTCCCCGAAGCAAACAAGTCGCCAGTTTTGTTGTGTACTCCTCCTAGTTTCACAACTTCAAATAAAAGAACGGGAGGCCAAGTTGAGCTGGATACGAGTGTTTTAATTCGCCATCTTTCGCATACACTCTTACACGTGACTTCGCTTCTCTTTCTTTCTAGCGAGGACACACTACGGCAACACGTTAGGGACAAAACTCACACAACCAATATATAACACATCCCTCACGGACGAATTTGTGAGACGTGAAAAGACTCTCACAGTAAATTTGTGCGTAGCTTATTCCGTGCGTATTTTTAAACGATTTTATTTGTGTTATTAGTTTCAGGCTGTTGTAATTTTAATTTGTGCATGGGTGAAATGTATTTTGTATTTTTTTTATTTTTGTTTTATATGAGTTACAAATCAAGAATTATGCACGCACAATTCCCACATCTTTGATTTATGACAAAAGTGTGTTTTTCATTTTCTGTTATGTTTGTGGCCTTTTGCTCAACTTGAGTTTTAGGTTAAAAAAGACTCTTTAAAATGCTACAATTGTTTGGTATCAACTTTACATTTGCTTTGAGAAAGCGCCTTTCTCCAGTGGAAATGGACGGTTAATGCGGCTACTCTTACATTCTACATGCCTGTGTGTCAGTGCTGGTCCATGAACTACACAATGTGTTTTTATTATTGTTTCCATTTGAAGCCGTCTTTACTGACTGAGGACTATTTGTTCTCAAATTCTATTTGTTGCTCCCAAAATAAATAATTATTCCTTTTCTTTCACAGCTCAATGTCCAGAAAATGTGATGGTAAGCTGTGAAAATCTAAAAGTTCTGGCCCGATGGGATTGCAAAGGACAACAACCTGAAACCAATTTCAAAGTAAAGATAGTATCGACACCCTACCAGTACTTGGAGTAAGAACCTGCTGTTCCTGATCTGTTAGAGCACACATAGAACAAATTTGACACAAATTTCTCTGGCTTTATTGGCTGCAGAAACGTTTGTATCCGTCTGTTATTGTCAACGAGCAGAATAATGAATTTTTTCAAGCATTTTTCATCAAAATAGCAGAAAAAAGACAAAAACAAAATCAGATTTAAAAAAAGTTATTAACGATGTCCCTCGAGGATCTGTTCTAGGCCCTCTTCCTTCTATTTTGTTTAATAGTGACATCTAAGACAGTGTTTCTTAACCATAGGGCCGCGGCCCAATCTCGGTCCGCGAGCGCCCTCTAGTGGGCCGCGAAATAAAAATCAGTTCTGAACCTGAGGGCCGCGAGGGCCGCGGGACCTGAATGCAGCCTCCTACCACTTGATGGCAGTAAGCGTCACGCCAGGTTCATACTGCACCGGGAAGCACCGCGAAGTCGAGAGCGCGCGGCTTCCACCCAGCTCTGTGGTTTACAGAGCAGACGCGGATTTTTCCGCGGCGGTCGACAGGCGCTCCAGCTGGAGCTTTTGTTATTTTTGCCATCATGCGTGATAAGTTAATAACCTAAAGATATTACCGCGTGTTTCTGCTAAGAGGAACTCCTCTCTGCTACTCTTTACACCCAAAATCCAGCCCCCGCCCACCCGCTCCGGAGCCGGCTCACTACATTGATCTGTGTGCGCGTCTGTGTCTGTTTTGGTTGTGTCTGTGCGCACGCGCTCGCTCGCATGTGTGTGCGTGACTAAATTCAAAACTAAAACTATTCTGCCCACTATGTTGATGTGTGAGTGTGTGCTGGCGCATACACGTGTGTGTTATGGATGTGTTTCTTTACCTGTCTACTGTCTGTTCAGATACAAAAACATGATCACATTTGTCAATCACTTCGTTTTATTGTAAAAAATTGGTTATATTTTAAAAACACTGATGTTGTTCCCATGTATTTACATGCGAGCAGCCTAGAAAATGATGGTAATTCATATTGAACACGGTAATACATGCAGCCAAGATTTCATTGCTGCATTGCCTGCACTCATTCTAAGTGTGTCCAAGGCTGGATGTTTTTTTTGGACGCACGTATTTAAAATTCAACTTAAAGTTAAAGTACCATTAACTGTCCCGCTCCTAAATGTGTAATTTGTTCTCCCATTTGACCCATCTCCTGGTGTGAAGCCGTGAGCTGCAGAGACAGCCGACCTCAGGAACTGTAACCATAATCCTAACCTTAACCCTTTCCTCTGGGTCAGCGATTGGAACAAAGTTTACTGCTGGACGCATGATTTTCCAAAAGTTACCTGCGAAAACACTCTTTCTTTTAAAAATAAACCGTATTTTCTCTTGTATCTTTATTTAACTTCCAGCCAGAATTGATCCGGAACGCTCGCGGCTCGCGCTCAAAATAGAGCAGAAGCTGAAATGATCGCTTGCACGGCGCGAGCCCTCTGCGGAGGACCGCACCGCTCCGCGCCTGGTGTGAACGCCACCATAGATTATGGGCGCCGAATAGAGGCGGCCTCCGTTCTGCATCCAGTGTGAACCCGGCATCAGTAACGTGTTGTGGCATGACTCAATAGTATGCAGCTATCGGCCCCACATCATATTTCTTTATACGGCTCTTTGCCTCAGTTCATGTTTAGTTTTTTTAAAACAGACTGTTTTGACTGTTGTTGTTAATTTGTCACAGATTTGGAGAGAAATATCTAGTACGAAATTAAAACTTCTAATTTGTCAAGTTCATCAGCAGGTTATAAGGTAATCTTTTAATTAGTATTATTTAAATCTCATTTACAGTTTGTTTCATTTGAAACTTATTGAAGTGTTCTTGTTTTATTACAACACAATTTTATTTATCAAAATTCCTTATAAATATTTTTGGAATTCTAATTTTGTTGAGGTTGACAACTGTGGTTTACCTGTTCAGTATGAAAATAAATGTCTGAGATGATCACGTTGTATCATTTTTCCTCACAAGATTTTACTTTGATAAACCATAAAAACTCGATTTAATTATCAAATACAAATTAATCAAGATGTGGATCAATTCACATTAACATGTTTATATTTGAATGGGCCTCGAATCACTTTGTACCGGGAAAATTGGGCCCCAGTGTCAAAAAGGTTAAGAACCTCTGATCTAAGATGTTTTCATGACAAATCAAATTTTACTGTTTGCAGACGATACTTCTATTTACCACTCTGGAACAGACCTAGCAATTAATGGAAATATGGAAAACAAATATTGGTTTATGCCAGTAAATAGTCAATAGCCTGAGGGGGATGTATATTATTACTAGCAACTGCCAAAACAATGAAGATATAACATTCAAAATTGACCAATTTAGTGTCCAAACAGTTAGTGAAAAATACATTTCTTGGAGTTGTAATGGATGATAGACTGAAATAGAAACTGAAGATGTTTTTGTACATCATACTTTTTAAGTAAGATTAGCAAAAAAGGAAATTCTTCTGTGTGTACTCTAAGAGGCTTCGGAGGAAACTCAGTGAAGCTGTGGAAAACCACCATTGAAACCAATGGCAACTGTCCATCAAATGTGGCACATACTGTACCTGAGGGACACACCACTGCTGTTCTGCATGGGTCTGAACCCCTCAATGTCATCGAGTGCGACATTGACTCCCTGATCCACACCACCAGGATCTACAGAACTGACATCCGGGCTTGAGAAATGCAGTCAGATGGTGTCAAAAAGAGGCAAGGTAGTCCACCCTGAAGGGGTCTCACTCCCAGAAGGAACAATAGCAGACATTGAGGACAGTTAGAAAAACCTTGGAATTCCACAGGCAAATGGCATCCTGGAACAGGCAACAAGGAAAGCTGCAACTGCCAAATACCTCCAACGAGTAAGGCAAGTCCTGAGAAGCCAGCTCAATGGCAAGAACAAGACCCGGTCACGTACTGCCAGTCATCAGATACCCTGTAGGAAAAATAAGATGGCCAAAGGAAGAGATACAGACCACAGATGTTAAGACTTGAAAGCTCCTCACCATGCATGGAGGGTTCTATCCCAAATCCAGCACCCTGAGACTGTACACTAGCCGCAAGGAAGGAGGCTGAGGACTAGTGAGCATAGAAGCCTCTATCCAGGATGAAACATTCAAGATCCATGAATATGTCAAGCTCAAGGCTCCAACTGACAGCGTGCTCAGTGAATGTCTCAGACAATGGAAAGCAGAGGGTGCGATGCTGGAGGACAGAGCCTCACGGGAGGACAAGCCCCTACATGGGACGTACCACCAGACAATAACTGAAGTGGCTGATATCAAGTCCTTCAAATTAATCAATCTGGAACAGAATGTGTAAATGTCTTAAAGAGTTTGAAGAAATGAACTCATGTCTCATTATCATTAACACAATCTTTTTACCTTTACAGAGTGTTAGATGAGGATATTACCAAAGAGACTTGGTACGATCTGAGCCACGTTGTTTGGAAATCCAAATACAACTGTTTGCGCATCCTCCATGTTACCGTGACAGCCTCAAATGGTGGGAATGAGTCAGCAGAAGTGACTTCAACGTCTTTCTCCTTTAACGCTCAGAACAACGTTCAAACAATCTGTAAGCAGAACTCTTTGAATATTTCCCAGGAGTGAGCTTAGAGTTGATGTTTGAGTTAAATGGCCTCTCCTTCCTTCAGGTCTATTAGAGTTCCCTCCTGTTTCTCTGGTTGTGAATGAGACCAGAGCCATGGTGAAGTTCACTAATCCATTCCTATTTTACGATGAAATCAATCAGGTGTACGAAGAGTTTGATTTTAAGCTCATATTCTTAGTGAACTTCGGGAGAGATGTAAGTATCTATGCAAATTAATCAAATTATCTTTAATCTTTGAAAAAAAATGTCTGGATTGTTCTCCCCGTTTTGTGTCATCTGACCTTCAGGTGGACATAGAAGAATTCTGCTCTAAGGCTGAACCCACCTGCACATCTGAAGTGACTTTCCCTGATGGCGAGGAGAACTGTGTCACACTGGAAGGAATTATAGTGGATGAAAATAGGTTTTACGAAATACAGATGAACCAGACGCAAAAGATCTGTGCCTCTGAAAGAAGTAAGTTGGGGGGTGGAGGGGTGGGGTTGTGTTTTTTCTTTAGCTTTTTGGTACAGATGACCCTGGAAATAAATGTTTGAACCCACTTTAAAAAATATTTTGTTGAAATGTCTTTGTTAGTGATTACAGCTTCCAGTCGTCCGATTCACTCAGGAGTGGTTCTGAACCTTTTTGACCCAAATGCTCTTTAAATCTTGACGGTTCCATCGGCTTCTTTATGGATCATTGATCTCCAGTTCTCTATATGGATTTCTTTAGGATTTAGGTCAGGTAATTGATTGGGCCATTCAAGCAACTTGATAGTCTTTAAAACAGTTGGTTGTTCACATGATCGGAAATCGGGCCCGATCACATGGTTGAAGACTCGATCAAAATCAGGCTCTGTTGTCCGATCAAGATCTGATATTTCATTTATTTTTATGAACAGCGCTTTATATTTCAAGTTTATTATTCCGGATAAATACTCCACTAGAAGTCTGCATGTCACGAACAGATCACAAGATGTTATTCCAGGAAAACGCAGCAGAAAACAGCAACAGTTCAAGCAAAAGACTAATATAAACAGTTCAATCAAGCTAGCTAGCCGATCACAGATTCTGACTTCCGGGATCAATAACTCTTTTGAAAACACTCTAAACTGACCGCTAGTGTCTCTAAACAACAACCTCTAAAGGCATTTCAACAGAAAAAGACAGTTTTGTTACTTTTTAATGTTAAGCTAAACAGTAGCCGCTAACTGCTACATGCTAGCGCCGTGATTAAACTTCTTAGGACCCGAGCTGTCCTTTGATATGCCTGTTTTATTTATCTGAAAGTTAAGAAAATTAACTACTCTGATAATAAAACTGAAAATGTGATGTCTTTAGAACTTAAAAAAAGCACATAATCTTAAAAAACAAACAAACAAAAAACTAATACATGAAAATTAATAATTCAATTCAATTTTATTTATATAGCCCAAAATAAAATAAAAAAAATTTGCCTCATTGGGCTTCATGCAAGTAATTTTTACAGATGCAAAAAATAGTCCTGAAACATGAAAAAATCTCTAAAGACTAAACAGACTAAATAAACTGGTCATCCCTGCCCTTAAACCCTCCCTGTCGGTAAGGAAAAACTCCTAAAAAACCTGAATCAGGAAAAACGAAGAAACCTTAGGGATTCCCACATGAGGGAGAGATCCTATCCCAGGACGAACAGGAGATACCACAACTGGTAAAAAAAAATTAGCTTCTACAACTACGTATTTGAATAGAGTTCATTCAGATAGAGCTGAGGAACGAGTGGTGATGAAGTCCTCAGTCAGACGAAGCAGAAGTGCAGGCCAGGAGCAGGAGCAGGAGCGTGGGGGATCCACCTGGATCTGAAATCTCTCCCGCTCCCCAGAGGGGAGTGGGGGAGAAGAACAACATGTGAATCGAACTGCACCAACAAAAGAATGGAGAACTAAATATAATAGAGTAGAAGAGAGGAGAAGAAATGAGAATAGAGAACAGAACCCCAGAGCTGATATGGAGAATAACCATGATAGAAAATCTAAAAATAACATTTAATCTTATCAGTATTGATCTGGCCTCTCAAGAGTCACAGCAGAGAGAATATTCTCTGATAATGATATGAGTTAGCCATGAACACTCATCAAATTCATGCTAAAACAGTCATAATTTATTTTTAAGAATTCTAAATATCAAAAATGTTCAATAGCTCTAAAGATATTAAAGCTAAAGTCACTAAACTTTCTTTCATGACAAATTATCAAACAAGAAAATAGGATTTTTTTTCCTCGTTTATATTTGCTCAATTTTTACTTGGCTATTAAAGCTACTTCACAGAAGTGTTCTATTTAAGTTTTTAATGATAAATAAATGTTAATTAAATATAAATAAGGGATAAAACAAATCTGTTTATTCAATTTGTTCATGTTTTAAATATGTAACAAAAGTATCGGATCGGGACTCGGTATCGGCAAATCCACAAAATCCAATTACTCGGAATCGGATCGGGACAAAAAAACTGGATCGATTGTGTAGAAGTGGATGCATCAGAATGAAATGGAGCACGGAGCTTGTGGCCTGCTAGATGTTATGACCCTTTGGTCATAACACCTGTTAATTATGTTGTGGTCGGTGTCGTCAACTTCAGAATCTCAGATTCTAGGTTAGATTGTCTTACCCTAAAAAGGTATCTTATTAAATGCGTCCGTAAAATATTCACGAGCAAGCCCAGATTCTTCAGAACAGTTTGGCATCAATTCTTGCCACATTTCCATTTCATGTATTGCACAATATTTAAACGTTTGAACCTTTTTTTTTTTTGTACCGTTTCGTCTCAGCTTGTCAAAACATGCAATTTTATTCTATTTGAGAGATCAATAAACCACTGAGTCAAAGATGCCGCATTTTCACAACATCTGGTTATAATATTTACTCAAATATAAAAACAACAACAAATCTTTGTGGAAAAGAGTCAAATTATCTGGTCAAATATAATAAAGGTGAAAAGATTCTTTCTTTGCATTTTTCTAATCAAATAAATGGCGTATACTTTCTACCCTCCTTCGAGGGCTCAAAGCGCTTCACAGTCACAGACTCATTCACCTATTCACACACACATTCATACACTGGTGTTGGCTCTGCTGCCGAACACTGGCACCAACCTCCCACCAGAGGCAATTTAAGGTTCAGTGTCTTGCCCAAGGACACTTCGACGCATGGGCGGGCAGGGAATCGAACCCACCATCTTCCGATCATGAGACGACTGCCCTACCACTGCACCACAGCCGCCCACATGACGAAAATAAGTTGCGTCATGTGACCTCATCTTTGTGTGGTGTCTAGTTTTGAGGTCGACAATTCCCACATCTTTGATTTATGACAAAAGTGTGTTTTTCATTTTCTGTTATGTTTGTGGCCTTTTGCTCAACTTGAGTTTTAGGTTAAAAAAGACTCTTTAAAATGCTACAATCGTTTGGTATCAACTTTACATTTGCTTTGAGAAAGCGCCTTTCTCCAGGGGAAATGGACGGTTAATGCGGCTACTCTTACATTCTACATGCCTGTGTGTCAGTGCTGGTCCATGAACTACACAATGTGTTTTTATTATTGTTTCCATTTGAAGCCGTCTTTACTGACTGAGGACTATTTGTTCTCAAATTCTATTTGTTGCTCCAAAAATAAATAATTATTCCTTTTCTTTCACAGCTCAATGCCCAGAAAATGTGATGGTAAGCTGTGAAAATCTAAAAGTTCTGGCCCGATGGGATTGCAAAGGACAACAACCTGAAACCAATTTCAAAGCAAAGATAATGACATCCTTCCAGTAAGAACCTGCTGTTCCTGATCTGTTAGAGCACACATTGAACAAATTTGACACAAATTTTTCTGGCTTTATTGGCTGCAGAAACGTTCGTATTTGTCTGTTATTGTCAACAAGCAGAATAATGAATTTTTTAAGCATTTTTTGATTAAAATAGCGGAAAAAAGACAAAAACAAAATCAGATTTAAAAAAAGTTATTAACGATGTCCCTCAAGGATCTGTTCTAGGCCCTTTTCCTTCTATTTTGTTTAATAGTGACATCTAAGACAAATCAGACGTTTGCAGATGATACTTCTATTTACAACTCTGGAACAGACCTAGCAAACAATGGAAATATGGAAAACAAATATTGGTTTATGCCAGTAAATAGTCAATAGCCTGAGGGGGATATATATTATTACTAGCAACTGCCAAAACAATGAAGATATAACACTCAAAATTGACCAATTTAGTGTCCAAACGGTTAGTGAAAAATACATTTCTTGGAGTTGTAATGGATGATAGACTGAAATAGAAACTGAAGATGTTTTTGTACATCATACTTTTTACGTAAGATTATCAAAAAAAGGAAAATCTTCTGTCTGTACTCTAAGAGGCTTCATAGGAAACTCAGTGAAGCTGTGGAAAACCACCATTGAAAAAAATGGCAACTGTCCATCAAATGTGGCACATACTGTACCTGAGGGACACACCACTGCTGTTCTGCATGGGTCTGAACCCTTCAGCCAAATAATCAATAAGACTGGCTATGGATACCAACTCAGACACCTCCTCTACATGGATGACATCAAGCGCAAACTCAATGTCATCGAGCGCGACATTGACTCCCTGATCCACACCACCAGGATCTACAGGACTGACATTGGGATGTCATTCGGGCTTGAGAAATGCAGTCGGATGGTGTCAAAGAGAGGCAAGGTAGTCCACGGAAGGGGTCTCACTCCCAGAAGGAACATTAGTATACATTGAGGACAGTTAGAATAACCTTTGAATTGCACAGGCAAATGGCATCCTGGAACAGGCAACAAGGAAAGCTGCAACTGCCAAATACCTCCAACGAGTAAGGCAAGTCCTGAGAAGCCAGCTCAATGGCAAGAACAAGACCCGGTCACGCACTGCCAGTCATCAGATACCCTGCAGGAAAAATAAGATGGCCAAAGGAAGAGATACAGACCAAAGCTCCTCACCATGCATGGAGGGTTCTATCCCAAATCCAGCACCCTGAGACTGTACACTAGCCGCAAGGAAGGAGGCCGAGGACTAGTGAGCATAGAAGCCTCTATCCAGGATGAAACATCCAAGATCCATGAATATGTCAAGCTCAAGGCCCCAACTGACAGCGTGCTCAGTGAATGTCTCAGACAATGGAAAGCAGAGGGTGCGATGCTGGAGGACAGAGCCTCACGGGAGGACAAGCCCCTACATGGGACGTACCACCGGACAATAACTGAAGTGGCTGATATCAAGTCCTTCAAATTAATCAATCTGGAACAGAATGTGTAAATGTCTTAAAGAGTTTGAAGAAATGAACTCATGTCTCATTATCATTAACACAATCTTTTTACCTTTACAGAGTGTTATATGAGGATATTACCAAAGAGACTTGGTACGATCTGAGCCACGTTGTTTGGAAATCCAAATACAACTGTTTGCGCATCCTCTATGTTACCGTGACAGCCTCAAATGGTGGGAACGAGTCAGCAGAAGTGGCTTCAACGTCTTTCTCCTTTAACAATCAGAACAACGTTCAAACAATCTGTAAGCAGAACTCTTTGAATATTTCCCAGGAGTGAGCTGAGAGTTGGTGTTTGAGTTAAATGGCCTCTCCCTCCTTCAGGTCTATTAGAGTTCCCTCCTGTTTCTCTGGTTGTGAATGGGACCAGAGCCATGGTGAAGTTCACTAATCCATTCCTATTTTACGATGAAATCAATCAGGTGTACAAAGAGTCTGATTCTGAGCTCATATTCTTCGGGAAAGATGTAAGTATCCATGCAAATTAATCAAATTATCTTTTATCTTTGAAAAAAAATGTCTGGATTGTTCTCCCCGTTTTGTGGCATCTGACCTTCAGGTGGACACAGAATTCTGCTCTAAGGCTGAACCCACCTGCACATCTGAAGTGACGTTCCCTGATGGCGAGGAGAACTGTGTCACACTGGAAGGATTTCTGGGGGATAAAAATGGGTTTCACAAAATACAGATGAACCAGACGCAAAAGATCTGTGCCTCTGAAAGAAGTAAGTTGGGGGGTGGAGGGGTGGGGTTGTGTTTTTTCTTTGGCTTTTTGGTACAGATGACCCTGGAAATAAATGTTGAACTCACTTTATAAAATATTTTGTTGAAATGTCTTTGTTAGTGATTACAGCTTCCAGTCGTCCGATTCACTCAGGAGTGGTTCTGAACCTTTTTGACCCAAATGCTCTTTAAATCTGGACGGTTCCATTGGCTTCTTTATGGATCATTGATCTCCAGTTCTCTATATGGATTTCTTTAGGATTAAGGTCAGGTAATTGATTGGGCCATTCAAGCAACTTGATAGTCTTTAAAACAGTTGGTTGTTCACATGATCGGAAATTGGGCCCGATCACATGGTTGAAGACCCCGACCCCCCCCCATGACCCCGCGGCAAAAGCGGGCGCCGCCCGGAGCAACGGCGGGCCCCAAGGAGGTAGCCCCACCCCGCCAGAGCCAGAGAGGATGA
>ML136700.1:0-70990 GCA_003999625.1 Oryzias javanicus
ATCCTATTCTTCATACTACAAGTCACATCAGCAAAATAATATTACATAAATAAAGAAAGAAAAGTTGCACTGGAGTGAAATGCCTGGATCACACCGCACACGGAAGTGCTGCAAAGTGGTGGACGGAGCCCACCTTCATTCAGCGCTCTATTAACCTATGGTGTAGTTCACACAGATTTGAAGCCCCGCGGCCCTCCCTGACCAGATCGTGCAGCGATCGTTTCGCTGTCTGGTTATTTTTGCGTGAGCTGTGACCGATGCGCATCAATTCTGGCAAGAAGTATTGCAAAGAAACAAATCTGGGCAATTGTCAAATTATAACCATTTTTTAACAATAAAAACAGTGATTGACCCAGACTGTAGAAAGTTGAGGGAGACGCTAACTGTTTTTTAGCTTCATTACAGCATGAAAGTGTTATCTGCTACAGTCTCAATTACAATGCACGGAAGACACGGATGATATTGAGAGATCAGGTTTATTAATTTGAAGAGCTCAATAAAAGCATCGGTCTGTAAACGTCTACATGTCTGTGTTCATGAGATTATTTTTTTACAGCGATCTACTTAGAGACAACACAGACTGCCAAATAAAAAAAAAAGGGTACCTGCTAAGTGTAAAAATTTTTCATGAAATTAGCAGACGAGGATGAAAATCCACTACTAGCATAACTAGACAACAACTAGCTTAGCTTAAAAAACTGACAACTCATTTTGTCAAGGCAAAATTCTAAAATTGTTCTGTGTGGATTGAAAAAAATGAGAAGCAGGGTTAAGGACAAATTTATGAACTATTTTATTACTAGATGTGCTTGACTTTATGCTACTCACCAATCGAAGAGTGAACGCTGCAGCACCGCATCTGAATGACGGCTCTTTCCGTCGGCAGTCTTTCCGTCCCCTCTATAAACCAGTTTGATGAGTTGCTGTCTGCATTAGTCCAAGGATAAAAATGAATATAAACAAGAGTGATAATGTTTTGATGCAAATAAAAAAAATTATCTTAAAGTTCAGGAGGAAAACTATCAGATTCTCCTCCATGTTGTTTCAGAATGTGCTACTTCTTCTGTGATTCTGTCAGTAGTGGCCTCTAGTGGTTATTATTGAGAAATTAACAACTACATGGTCCAGATGGCTCCAACCACATATTGTTATGCATTTCTTCCATGACAAATGTGGACGAAGGGGGACAGGATTTTTATGTCTGCCATGGACATTAGTGAAACTCCGAAATCAGTGAAAAAAAAAGTTCAGCGCACTGTCCTGTGGTGTCCAGATGACCCCACTTTTAATGTAAACAAGCTAAGGAGAACGGAAGGGTTACAAAGAAAAAAAAAAAATCAGATCTGAGCATAAATCTCACCTTTGAACAAGTGGAAAAAAAATGGTACAATGAAAACTGGTATATATTTCTGCTAGAGGAATAACTAAACTAATAATGAGAAAAAAAACAAAGGGCGGTAATGTTTATATTAATTAACATAAATTACTTAGGAACAATGGCAAATGGCGTTCACTTGTAGTGCTTTATAGCACTTTACAGTCACAGTCCCATTCACTTATGGACAGACATGTATTACAGTGATGGCAGCTACACTGCTGAACACTGACACCAACCTACAACTAGGTTGGGCACTGAAATTCATTTCCAAGAAGGAACCGTATGATTTACACGGCTCTACCGAAACCAAAGAAGCTGCTGAAATCGGTTCCTCATTTCGGTGCTTAGTTTTATTGAAGGTCTATTGTTTAAGGATATGTCAATCACTTCTACTCTGTTTCACTATGTTGAAGTTCTAGACAATCCTTCTGCATTTCCTGCAGTGACTTGCAGTTAGGGGAGGCAGGTAACGCAGACCCTCAGCAAAATATAGCTTAAAAAATGCATACATTACATAAATTAATATACTTTTTAAAAATAAATCAAATGTTATATTTTTTAGACATTTTTTCTATGATTACCTTTTTCCGTGAGGGTTTTCAAAGTTTCTACTGTAAAAAAGCAACAAATTTACGAGTTTTCTGTTCAAATACCCCAGACAGCACTGGGTGAGGCAGCTGTAGCCCTGGCCTCCCCAGCATTTCACACACTGACTATTGCAGCAGCAGCTGACACGTGCTGGATTGTTTTGGTCTTTCTATCATCATAAAAAAGGCTTTATTTTAAAAATAACTAATTTGCTGATCTCTTGCCTTCTGTCTGATTACATTGATGCCAGTTTGGGACTCATTTAGTCTTTCTATCCACTTAAAAATAAACTTTAAAAACACATAAGATGCGGCAAAAAGTCCGCCTGCTGCACCGCAGTACGCATGCCACGAGGTTGAGGGCGCTGGTGAGCCCAGAGAATGTTACACAGCGGTTAAAGAATAATAGATTTAGCAGCAGCGAGTCAAGTCCAGATGTCCAGTTACTCTTTAATATTGTTTAGCTTCAATTTCTAAATGGAGGATTTTGTTTTTAAATCTTTAAACTCAAGAATTTGTTCAGACCCATCACTGGTAGTGATCTCTACTGAGACAGGGAGACTTTTAATATTGAAGAAAGAAAATGAAGACTTCTACAAACAGGTTATTCATCTGTTTCTTCAGACGGAGCAGCGCACAGACTTCATTCATATGTAAAGGAAGTCGATAATAAAAATCTTGTTTTTTTTTTTTCTATGCTGCAGTTTATAAACAGAAGAAAAATACTGAAAATGAAATTTTCAACAACACACTTTACCTGTTGTCAGTCAAATGGTGGATAAGCTGCTATGTAGAGTAAATCTGACTGATGACGTCCGTGCCTCATTAGCCGTGAACCTCACGTACGTCACTGCGTTTCTACGATAGTGGGCGGGCTCATATAAGACCGGTGATGGGGCGAGCACGCAAAGCGCTTGAAGTCTGGCTGCATTTCTCAGCAGGTCACAGAAGTTTGACAGGTGACTGCGTCGCATCAGCCAAACAGGAACTTAGCTTTCAATGACTCGATCAGCAGGTAAAGTACTAATCCAATACGAGCGTTTTATCCAGAACTTCCATCCGTTTTCTTAACGCGCTGGAGCCGCGGGAGTTTACCAGAGAAAATCTCCAGTAACTGTTAGGTAGAGACGAACTCTTGGTGAACTCTGGACAGAGTAGCAGCCCGTCTCAGCCTTCTGGAGTTCAGTGGAGCTCGCTCGCGCAGACATACAGCCGCTCCGGGGACGGGGGGTAGCCTGCTCGGGTCTCCTGAACTGTGATGTTTTTCATATTTTCGTCAAGACAATAATAAAAAAAGGTTAATATGAGACAGCCTTCAAACTCAGTCACAGGGACAACGAAACACAGTGGAAGCGGCTGTCATCCAGACAAACTCCCTGAGTGAGATAGAAGCCCCAATAATGAGAAAATCTTTGAAGGATTTCGTTTTAAAATGATCTGTCTTTCATTCGTTGGAAGAGTGACATTCACTGAAACCCTCATGCAGCTGCAGCGTCAAAGGATCACATTTTTGAAAGGCTGCGAGCGGTGAATTCGCCACGCAGCGATAGAGGGGCGGGCCACCAGTTTGCGGTTCAGAGCTCTAAATTAATGGGAACAGCCACACGTCAAAAAAAAAAAAAGAACACGACCCAAAACGTCAAGTTTTGATTTGTCTTAACCATGTGTCAATATGTGATGACTTGGGAATGAGAATGTGTTGATTTGGGAAAATGTAGACATTATTTTTTATTACTGAAATAGTGAAATTGGCACAGAATAGGAACCAAAACAAAAGGAGCGCTTTGGTACTGGAACCCAATCAGTGCCCAACACTAACTATAACCACCAGGATTAGTATGGGATTCAGTGCCTTGCTCCAGGGCACTATGATAGATGGGTGGGCAAGGCAGGTACTCAACCTGTGATCTTCTAATCAGAGGTCAACCGCTGTATCTCTGCATCCCAGCTACTCCATAACATTTAAAGAAAGACAATCCCAAAATCCTACAACCAGTCAACATTAAAGCTTGGTGATTAGTTAGTGGATTGGAAGCCCTCAGTCAACTCTGCAAGAGGCCGAGTCGGCACCAAAGAAGAAGCTGGACCTCTGCAGGAGTTGAAAGCATAAATACACACATACGACCACGGGTCAGAAACTCCCAAGGTGTCACTCTGTGTCTGCAGGTGGAGCATCCCCAACGCAGCAAGAAGGCGGTGTGGCACGAGCTTCTGTCTAAGCAGAGGAAGAGAGCCGTGGTGGCTGCTTCAGAATGGCACCGCTCTACAACCTGCCCAGGTTTGTTTGGGCTCATAGTTGTCCTGGTAATATTTTTGGGTTAAGGAGCAATTTTCCTTGTTTTTCTTTTTTAAAAAAAGAAAGCGTATTTTTCTGGTTCAACAGCCATTGTTTGGATTAAAAGAGACAGATCTCTCTGATTTTTTTATTTTTATCCATTTACTTACATTTTTCAGATTACACACTGATTACTCGATGCATTTGGTAAAGTACAACCGAGGTCCTGACTGTCCTGAATTCAGAATTTTGCAGAAGCCTGAATGGTTGCTCGGCTTTTAAATGATAAAAATATAATATTCTCATCATGTTTTCTCTCCACCTCCTCAGGCATCGCGCTGTGAACCTGTTTCTCCAGGGCTATGAGAAGTCATGGATCAAAGCAGAGGAGCATTATTTTGAAGACCAGCTGATTGAGGACCTCGCTGTGAGTTGACCTGCAGGCAGTGTGTGTGTGCGGGTGGGGGTCTGGATCTTCTGCAGGACCTCCTTACACGGTCTTCCTGATTCTTCTAGAAGCAGGGGAGCAAGGAGCCAGCTGAGGAAGAGGAGGGGATGAAGCACATGGACCCTCTGCATCAGCTCATCCAGCTCTTCAGCCGGACGGCGCTTACAGAGAAATGGTGGGTCTAAGTGTTGCCTCGGATTGTGTCCTCAGCTTTTTGTTATCACATTGTCACACGGCGTGTGGGTGGAGCTCCAGTTTTTAATGAGTTTTGATTTCAAAGTCTAAGCTCTGGAGGTTCATTAAAGACCTCTCCAGTCATCTTTTGATCTATAGTGAAAGTGTTTCCAGTGGTCTTTTAATTATGATTAGGCGGATTTTAGGAAAATCAAAAAACTGTTGTTTTCTAGGACAAAGTTTCTGTGGGCGGGACCGTTAGTGCAGAGTAACCCGCCCTCCTTCCCTCCCATTGCTGAGAGCTGAGGACAGGCAGCTTGTGAGCCACCTGATGTATTAATCTTGACTCTGTTATGAGAACCTTTAGTAAATAGTTACTACACTTGTTTCTTTTATGAAGTACAGCAAACATACAGTACTATACATGTAGTGTAGGATGTATACTAACTGAATACCTTTTTCAGACTAAATTTGAACATTGAAGTTTACAGTATAATGCATAAACAGTCAACTTGCAGTATACTGCCATAGATTAAAATACACTTGAAGTACATTTGAATCACCTAATTTTGCTAAAAGAAAAAAAAACAAATCAAAACAGTTCATAGTGTTTAAAAATGTATTCTTAATTTAACACTAAATGTAAATAATAGTCTTCAATCAATCAATTACCAATGATTTGCCATTTGTATAGTTAAATCACATTGGAACAACAACTACTGGGCTCCAACACAGACAACAAAAAGCACAGAGACGCAGATTAAAAAGATAAATAAATAGAATTAAAAGCACTTGATAAAATCAATTCTATGAAGGCTATAAAATCAACCGCAGTCGTTGACCCTTTAACACTGGAGCTCCAGTGTTTGTGTTCTTTGATTCACTGTAACTTTTCAACCATTAACACCATCAAAGTAATTCCAGCAGATTCTGAAGGAGAAAAGCGGAGTGAAAGTTACAGTACATTTAAAGACTTTTGTGTTTACGGGTCACCGGCGACGCCTCAGGGGTTAAAGGGGCCCTACCATGAAAATTCTACTTTTTGAGGTTTTAAATGCGTTTTACTGTTCATTCCTCACAATAAAGAACCACAAAGTTGCATTTTTGTCCGTTCATGCATGTTCTGCATGTCTGCTGCAGCCCCTCCCATACCCATGAAAGAGCGGATAGAAACATGCTGACGTAAGATCAATGCCAACAGCTCCCTCCAGGAAAAGTCTGCTCTGACAGCTCCTCCCCCAGACTAACAAAACACTTAATTTATCCCCTTTCCACTGATTATCAGCAAAAATAAGTTTGCTTTAGATGCAGAATACCGATATCTTACAGTTTGTCCTGTCTTCAATAAATCCAGCTAAAACAGGCGTTTGTTACTTTTTACGCGGCGCTCCTTTAACAACCGTCCCCTCCCCCCTGAAACCCCAGTCAGTGCAGAAGCTGCGTGTTTGTGTTGTGAAGCAGTGTAGCAATGGCCAGGTCTACTAAAGGCAGATATATCATGATACATTCATCTTTGACGAAGTTTGGATTTTTTCCGTGGAAGAAATACAAAGACACTGACACAAACTCTAGGATGACGTCTCCGCCTGTAGGCAGAGCTTCAGGAATTGAGCCGTTTTACTTTCAGGTAGGGAAAATCTCACGAAAAATAACTAATGTTTTTATAAATGATTCTTTTTTAGTGGTCCAAATGTAATATATGGTCTTGTATATGGATATAGTTCACTCTGAAAGGCTTAAGAAATTCTTGGTAGGGCCCCTTTAAAGGGTCAAAATGCAACTCCTAAGTACAGCCCAATGTGGTTCAGTCCTCATCTTTTTGCTTCACATCAAGACATCACATCCTGAGGGAAGAAGCTTCTGTCACAATGTTGTACATATAATGATATCTTCTGCTTGACAGTAGAAGATCAAACATTCTAGTGGCAGGATGAACAGAGAGAACGTTTATGATTTGAGTTGCTCTAGATAAGAGTCTGGATTTATAAATGGTTTCAAGACTGGAATATAGTCTGATAGTCCTGATCTTTAACCTGTTGCAGGAAGAATACTCCCCTAGTGGTTCAATGATTAGTGTTTGAAATCAAAGAGTGGAAACTGCAGTGAGTTTATCTAACGTGATATATGTTCTTAAAAGCACTTTTAGCATATTTTACTAGACATCACTAGCGTTTGTGCTGTAACTACCGTCGAAAGAGTGCAAAATGTTGAAGTGGTGTTCCAGACTTTTTCTTTCTCAGCTCTTTTCTGATCCATTAAGGACTTAGTGTCACAAACTGCAATTAGTAACTTTTCCTCATGATCAAGTTTTGATCAAAGCATTTCAATGTTTTAAAAGGACTCGTATGTCACTATCAAATCTGAGTCTCTGGTTGGTCAAAGTTCAGCTTTGAATGTGGAATCAATTACTGTTTTGAGAACCTGAAAACTCACTTAAAACTTGCAAAGTCATGTGTGAACACAAGAGTTTTTAACGCAGAAGCCCAAAAAGTGCATATACACATGCTTCCATAAACTTTCTTTTCATTGTTGTTTTCCACTTGAATGCATGTTTCTGTGAATGTAACTTAAGGCTCATTGTGAGTTGAATATTCCCAAGTTCTATCAAATCAGCTGTTTTTGGTTGGTCAGGTTCCATGTCTACAGCAGTTTAAATGAATCAACAGTTGTATTTTTTGATGCTCTCTGCCATCCCAATTCTTAAACCAGCTCATTCCAGCCCTGCACTTGACACGCTGGTGTTTGTGTTTGCAGTAAACTGGACGAGGACCATCTCTACATCGCCTACACTGACATCATGGCCAAGGTACAACAGCAGAATCCATCACAAATCTACTGTCCTCTAAACTTCAGTTGTTTCTGTAGATCATTATTACTCACCTGTCTGCTCACCTTTTCTTCATCCAGAGTTGCCATGACGAGGAGGAAGAAGATGGGGAAGTCAAGAGTTTTGAAGTAGACGATCTCTCTGTGTTTTTGCTGAGCTCAGCTGCAGGCTGCTGTATCTAGTGCTAACAGGCTGTGTGTCCTTTCAAACTTAGGAAAAGGAGATGGAGAAGCAGAAGCTGTTGTACCAGCAGGCACGGCTGCATGACCGCGGAGCAGCAGAGATGGTGCTTCAGACCATCAGCGCTAGTAAAGGTGAGCTCCACTGGACCTCAGTACAGATGCAATCTGTGGAAGAATTGTCTTGATTATCATAGGTTTGTATGGAAATAGAGGGGTAGGTTGTTTGGTTAAATTGTGCTTCTTCCGTGTGTGACATGAAGGTGAGATGGGACCTATGGTGGATCTACTCTCAAACTGGGCATTGCTATTCTCAATGGGGGAAACTCCACGGTGCAGCAGGTAATATTTATTCTTTAGATTAGCATTTGTTTTTTATATCATTCTTTTTTTTAATTGTATGAACGCTTTACAGCATTCACACTCAGTGATTCTCCTGCTTCTTTCCATAAAAACTCTATCACATTTTTCAGCTATTTCAGTAATCTTGTATCAAGATTACCGGCCGTGGTGCAGTGGTAGGGCAGTCGCCTCACATCGGAAGATAGAAGGTTCGATTCCTTGCCCGCCATGTGTCGAAGTGTCCTTGGGCAAGACACTGAACCCTAAATTGCCTCTGGTGGGAGGTTGGCGCCAGTGTTCGGCAGCGGAGCCACCACCAGCGTATGAATATGTGTGTGAATGGGTCTGTGACTGTGAAGCGCTTTGGGCCTTCGAAATCAAGGTAGAAAGCACTATACAAGTATACGCCATTTACCAAAATTTTCAGCTCGTTCAGGACATTACTGCTTGTATTTTTGGTAGTCGTTTTTTTAATTATTGAGCAAAATATGCCTTTTGGAAATGAATGAGAAAATGCTCAAATCCTTCAAAACTTTGTGCACTTTTAGATGGAGACACCATTCAAACTTTAAATGTTCAGCAACAACTGAGTTTTTAGGGGTAATTTGGAATTTATCTTTTAATTTAGCAACATACTAGCTGCTTTTGGCTTATTTAGACATTTTACCAGTTTTTAGGGTAATTTGGAGTTTAGTTACTATTTTAGCGTTATGTTAGCTCTTTGTTAATATTAGATTTTTTTAAAAGTTCCTTAGGATATTTTGGAGTTTAGCTACTATTTTAGCGTTATGTTAGCTGTTTTGGCAAAATTTGACTTTTCCTTTTTTTTAGATAATTTTGGCATTTAAGCTAATATTTTGGCAAGCTTTTAGTTTCAGCGTTTTCAACTATCAGCTTGAGCATTTTTAGCTATCAGTTTCTGCATTTTCAGCTATTAGCTCTGGCGTCTTCTGCAGCCACATTCAGCTTACAGCATTCAAGCTGGCATCATCGGTGGTAATGCTATATATCTAGTTGAATATTTGCTTTCAATGTTTACAGCCATAGTATTTCATCCCAACATGGATCAGAGGTTAATTCTATTCCCAGAATGCCCCACTGAATCTGAGCTGCTCCTGATAGAGGCGTGGATTCAGAAGGATCAGTACAAACTCCTTTAATCAAACATAAACTCTGTGGCTCCATCAGGAAGTTGGTCTGCTTACTGATCAGCTGTGTTTCTAACAGTTTCTCTGACTCCTCTGTAGGTTCAGGAGCTGCTGTCAATCATCATTGATTGATTGATTGATTGATCGATCGATCGATCTGGTCAAAACATAATCCAAGTTTAGTTTTTTCTTTAATTTTGCTGAATTTTACTGTCCAGTTTCTCTAATTGTTCATTTCTTGTCAATTTCTAACAGAAAATGTTGGATTATTTGAAAGACAAGAAGGACGTGGGCTTCTTCCAAAGTCTGGCGGGATTGATGCAGTCGTGCAGGTAACTTCTCAAACATCCTTTTTTTCCGGTGTCAAAGAAATGTCTTCCTTCTTTCTTCTTTGTTAATCTTCCATCCAAAGCTTTAAAGAGGAGTAAATACATTCATTGAAGGAGGCTTTTGTTAAATCAAAGGTGCAGTTCTGGTTCTGTGGATGTGGACTTTGTCTGCATGGCAGGTTCATGACAGCTTTTTAACATTTCAGTGTTCTGGACCTGAATGCATTTGAGCGGCAGAATAAAGCGGAGGGGCTGGGGATGGTGACTGAAGAAGGATCAGGTAAGCCTTACCACTTTTTAGGGTTTTTTTTTTTTAGAATTTTAACAGATATTAAGTTATTTTAAATGTCATGTCAAGACACCAGGAAAAAAAGGACAGCAGTTCTAATTCTGTTCAAAAAACGTTTAAATTGAGCTCAAAAAGCTTTTTGGTAAGGAGCCATTGACTGTAGTCTGAAGCTGTTTATTGTTTTCTCATTAGAATGTAAAGAAAGTGTCAACTATGTTAGACCTGCATGTCTATGCAAAGTATCACTGCTATAGTTTAGTTAGACACTTGGTTTGAAGCATCACCTGCATATGAAATATGCAAAAAAGAATCATTCCTCTCAGAATTTTCATTGATCAAAGACGAAGCCATTGGACTTTAAGCACCAGGATTTAAAGGGGTTTATTTGAGGCTGAAAAAGAGGATTTTATTACGGGACCTTATGAGAATGAGCTCACTCTAAGCACCAGCCTCTCCGGTCAGTGCCGGTACTGCAATGTTTTCTTACTTTCTAGATGGCATCTCTTCTTGTTTGGCTCTTGCCGAGGACAGACGCACTTTTCTTCTCTCTCCTCCTCCCCTCCTGTGTTGCTCCCAGGCTTCTGTCTGTCTACCCTGTGAGCTGCTGTTTTTGCTCTCAACTACTCTTCTGCTTTTTTTAACTCTGAAAATGGATTTGATACACTGGTCTTTTAATGCAATCGACAAAATTTACTCCACGCTAAGGAATGGGAAAGCGGACCCCTCCTGCCCAGACGGAACCCATGCGGCCGGATACACCAACGATCCATGGGGCAAGTGGAGGCTGATGTGTCTGGCCCAGCTGTCTGTGGAAGATGTTGAAGATGTATATCTACTCGTGTTACTGATTTTTGGATTCCTCGCTATTGGGATCGGAGGATATCTCAACTATCAGGTGGTCTCGGAGGTGAAACTCATGAGAAGCGAGGTGATGCTCGCTAGGACTGAGCTGAAGACGGTGAGAGGCGAGCTGTCTGATCTCTTTGGGAAGTTACTTCGGGAAGTAGAGACTCTGGGAGTCGGACTTTCACAAGTGGATCAGAAGCAGGCTGCCACTCTTGCCCATCTGAGCAGAATGCTCCCGACCCCTTGAACTTGTGCGGAAGATGGATGTCAACTTGGAACGACTTACTGCCCGTACTGAAGGGAGACTGGCCTAAATTTCCCACATTTTTGGCCCCTTTTTAAATTTGCCCTCAAAGACTCAGTCAGACCAGTGAAGGACACAAGCCTGCAGCACAAAAACAACTGCTGCGACCTGAAACAATTTTATCTTATCGGAACCCCCCTTGCCGATGGCGCGCCTTGGCTCTCAAAGACAACCGCTTCTTCAGTGTGTGAAAGGCAGTTGTGCGTGGAGACCAGAAACTGTGAACTCATCCCTCCTTGACCTCGGCATCCTACAATCTCCCTCCCCTCCAAAAGCATAGTCTGGATGTGGGCTCTCGGAAGCACCCAAAGGACTTATCGATGTTCCCCCCTCCCGCCCATCCCACCCACCAAACATCATGTATTGCTCTTCAATGTATTGTGCTTATGGTTGGGTATTTTTTGCTTGTATCTACACACTGTACGCAGTGTTGAGATGTGACTTTTTTTTACCACCCATTACACCCCCCACCCCCCCCCACCCCCCCCCCCCCCCCCTGGCCTTCTTCTCCCACGCTAACAAGGGGCGCGGCTCAGTGGACGCTTCCGCATGAACCTTGAAATTGTCTGTGTACTTCCCTCTGTTTGTCTGCATCTTTGTGACTGAAAAACATGAATTTCCCCCCTGGGATTAATAAATATATTGAATTGAATTGAATTGAATCACACCCCTGCACATACGCAAGTTATGGCTTTATAACAGCGGCTTCCGCTTGCATATTCCAAATCACGCCGTTGGTAACCGGCAGGCATTCCATCACACATTTTCCCACTTGGCTTAAAGTCATTTTTATTTAAGAATAAAAACCTTTCAAAGTCATATAATGTCTTCATATTTATTTATAATTAATCAAAATTGTAGGAATTCAAAGTGCTAAAAATCCTAGTTGGAGTCAAAACAAAAAGTTTGAATAAGTGTATCTGGTTGCAATATAAGACGCCCAGTGAAAATCCTATTTGCGATTCATTCTGGAATAGTATAGGTATGATCTATGGTACGTGACAGTGAAACTGTCTATTACAAAAGTGTTTGAAATGTTATGGTGAAAAAAAAAGTTTATAAAGTGTGTGAAAGTACATCAAAATGTTAATACCTCTATAAAAAGCGTGTTAAATGTGCATTTACATTATTAGAACATAAAGCATCATAACGAAAAATGTAAAAGTGTCAAAAGATACACAAATAAATAATTAAAAGAACAAAAAACTCAAAAGAATAAATACCCTAATGTAACATGTGTAAATTTATTGTTAAATTCTGTAAAATGTGTATTTGGCACCATCTTGTGGTGGAACCATGTACCTGCTCAGCAGTATAAAAAAAAGGATTGTGGGAAATCTTTAGATGAAAGCGGAGATTCCCAGCGAGGTAATGTCAGCATAAATTCTACGTCATGAGCAGAAATTAGCATGATTTATTAAAATATTATTACTAATGTAATGTTGGTTCGGCTGCTGGAGAAACGGGAATTATTTTTAATCTTAAGTATTTTGGCCATTTTAGTGGCATTTAATCGCTACTTGCTGATCTTTAGATTGGCCGTTGCAGCGTTTAACCATTAACTTCTTTCTCCAGTAAAAACTACTACGCTGGTGACGGATCAGCTAATGTTCCTTTGTCTTTATTTCTGGCATTGCAGAAAAAAACAAGCACACAACGCAGAGGCTACACAAACAGAACATTAAAAGAAGTAAATAAAAAGCAAAAAATATATATCAAAGAAAAAGCTAAACCAAATATAAACTTTAAAGCAAATACATAAAATGACTCAAAGTAAGTCATAATGAATAAATAAGATGTCTAAAAAACAGAAGCACACAGAATTTTGATCCTGATGTCAGCTGTGACGAGGAAGTGACGATCTTCATGACAGAACTTCCTCCAAAATCCTGATTCTTTCTCCTTCCAGTTCACCAAAGACTCTTGATGTTTCTTGACGTTGCTGTGATCAATCCATTCAATCCATTGGTTTCTCAGAGCAGAAAATAATGTAAGCTAACATCCAAATGCTCTTTGATTGTTTTACAAGCCTTTCCAAGTTTGGTCAAACGAGCCGCCGTTCACATTTCCGTGGTCACACCAAGAAGCTCCGTGGAGTCTGTTGGAGATTTTCCAGCGTTCTCAGGACTGCTAGCGTAAGTACTGGATGAAAGTTGTGATGGAAATTATACGTTTAGGTATTACTTCATCTATACAATTAAATGTGTCTAACCTTGTGCACCGCCGTGAGGCCACAGACTTTGCTTCTTATTGTCAGGACGCCTTGATCACAGTGTATAAACATTTTGACTTCATTAGAACATCTTGTCCATATTAGATATGGCGCTTACGTCCTTTCCTAAGTTTCTGCTGATTAAAGTTGTTTGTATGGCTCTATAAAATACGAATGTCCTTCATCAAGGCAGGGCTCTGCAGACCTCTCCTCCATGCTTGCAAGACGTGTCTTTTTCTCTGCTCTGTTTTAATAAAACATTCTTAAAACCGTTTGACGACATTTCTGTTATTCCATCGGATCCAACTATTTTTCCACCACAAAGTCAAAAGCAAAAATCCAGTGACGGCTGACTGAGCACAGAATGTGAACGGCGGCTGATGTGACTGCAGTCAATGTGAAGGTAGCGTCTTTTCTTCTCCAGAAGCTGAACTAGACACGCTAGCCGGACCAGATGAGGGTTAGTGCATGTGCAGCAGAAAGGAGATGAGTGATGAAAAACAGAGTGTGTCCAAGGACTGTTTGGTTGAGAGAGATTTAAAAGTAGAAATAAAAAGCAAAGAGTTCTTTTGTATTTGTTCTGTTTTAGAATTAAAAATGACACACAGACATTACCAAAGTGTAAAAAGAGATTTTCATGGGAGGAGGAGTAAATTTTAGGGGCTTGGGAGGATTTTCCACCCCAGTTCTGTCAGTATACCCAAACTTGCCCCCCTCCTGACATTATGTTTGCATCCCAGACCGGGGCTGGCTAGATCGACAGTGCATCAGCAATTAAATAGCACTAATTGTGCTGTTCCGGAATCCATCCCTCGTGGCGCGTGCATAAGTAGTACCTCCCAGTCAGAAGGTCAGATGTTCAATTCCACGGGGGGAAAATTCACATTTCATTTATTTCATCCCAAAACACTTCAATGCAGGTATTGAACACGGCAAATATTATTACAAAGCACCGTGAAATTATTATTACAAGCACATTCAATCACACACGCGCAGCTTGGTGACTTCTTGCTATGTCATTCAAAATTTTTTTAAACGTCAACAACCACTCCTTCTGTCTTCTCACTTTACAGGCCCTCATCTGTGGACAGTAGAAAAAAGAATAGCCGTGGTGCAAATTCATTTACGCTCTCCCGGAGAAAATAAATACAATTCAAATCAAAACTTTACTTTTAAAGGCAACAATTACGCTTACAACAGATCATTTCAAATCTTCTTCTTGTTTACATCAGTCATTTACAACTACGTATTACTACAAAATAAACTCATGTTGTCACAGTTCAACAATCCTCCTCCACGGTCGGACACCAGAGGGAGCCATCGCCTGAGTTTTGACATTACCTCACTCTCCAATCAGTCTTTGCTCTCTTATTGTTAAATTCTGTAAAATGTGTATTTGGCACCACCTTGTGGTGGAACCATGTACCTGCACTTCAGTATAACAACAACAGTGGCTACAGACAGAGCAGGGAGGATTTTCTTCATTTAGGCAAAACCAGCGTGGAGGAGAGGAAGACGCTCGGAGCCCAGCGTGGTCCTGGACACGTGGGCACAGCCGCGGAACGAGAGGACTGGGAGAGCCAGAGACGTGCCACAACCTGACGTTCGGAGACGCAGAGTGCGACCTACGGTCATTGCGGGTCCAAATCGAGGCGGTGGCTAGCAGCACGCTGGCGGGAGGAAGATCCGAGCAGGAGGCGACTCATCCGAAGATGTGTTTTTTTTGCACTCGCCCGCTTGGAGACGTAGAGGGGTGAATGGGCTTCACCCCTCCCAAGTTAAGTGTCCCACAGTTACCAGGATTTGGTGCAACAGCCAACAGTTAAATCTCCAGTGTTTTTATTTGGGTTTTAGAAACAGATTTATTATTGAATGACCTGGTGTGTTTTTGTAAATCTATTTGTTGGTTTGTTTTATTGCATGCTTACTGGCAGCACGGAGTGCAGAACTGTATACCGACTGAAGAGACTGAGGCTGGGACGAGAAGAAAAGCGGACCAATTGCATGGACAATAGTCACCTCCAGTTTGAATTTTTGTTGTCTTGTACTTTTTTGACCTTTTTAAAACAACTGGTTTTATTTATTGTTTTAGATGATTGTATTAAACACATTTTATGAGTAAAGGCTGCTGCTGTCTTTTGAAGCAACTGGTAAACTCCCCAGCGGGTCCATAAAATTGATGTAGTTTCGGGGCTTCACCCTCGGCCCTCTGACAGCTTTGGAAACTTTAAATCCTAGACCCTGCAGAGCCTGTAATAGTCTGAGACCCTAAGAAGATCTGTTTCTTAATCATTAGAATCGTGACACAGTTTGTCATCAGTATGAGGTGATGAGCCTTTTTTAGCTTTAAACTAACGAGAACACCAAGATTATGAGAAGATGGAGAACAGGTGTGTCTGATGTTGCAATAATCAGATCAACTGTGTCCCCTCACTGAAATGTCTACGCATTTCATTTATCAGTTTGTCAACTTCTCACGGAGGAATCCTGCTCCAGGTACACAGATGGAGAACGCCGTACGCTTCGTCAAGGCAGAGAGACGAAACAGAAAGCTGCTGCGTCTGCATCTGCTGCTGCTGCATTCTGTCTTCCAGCGGCAGCAGCATCAGCAGCCATTGGACTTTAAGCACCAGGCTTTAAGGGGTTATTTGAGGCTGAAAAAGTGGATTTTAATACGGGACCTTGTGAAAATGAGTTCACTCTAAGCACCAGCCCCTCCGGTCAGTGCGGACTGCAATGTTTTCTTACTTTCTGGCTGGCATCACACCCTGTACATACGTAAGTTATGGCTTACATACAGCGGGCTTCTGCATTGATATTCCAAATCACGCCGTTGGTAACCGGCAGGGATTCCATCCACACATTTCCCACTGTGGCTTAAAGTGTATTTTTATTTAAAATAAAAACCTTTCAAATCATATTTACATGTCTTCATATTTTATTTATAATTAAGGAATTGTAGGCTATTCAAATGTGCTAAATCCTAGTGGAGTCAAAACCAAAGTTTGGAATAAGTCTATATTGGTACACATATAAGGCACCGAGTGTGAAAATCGTTCTGTGAGGTAAGTCAGTGCAGTGGGAATAGTATAGGTGTAAGGTATAAGAATGGTACGTGACAGCCAAGAGTCTCCTATGCTAGTATAGTAAATAGGTAAGTAGTCTCACTGCCGACTGACGAACCTTTTGTCATTTTGAAAAGGTTTCAGAACCCAGATCTGGCAGTAATACCACTGCAGAGCCTCCATCAAGCTAATAGATCCCTTTTGATGAGTGTTCAAAGGCAGGTTGACAATCTTCTCATTGGGAGAGGAGGGGTGTGATGCCATTCAGAAGCTTGCCAGTTCACCGTCCGGTTCCATGCCGCAAGGTTTCACGCACGTTGCCGTACAACCGGCTGTACTACCCTTGCGGGACTTGGAACACGGGAAACTGATTGCACGGCTCGTAAGGGTGTAGTACGGGTGTTAGTACTGCTGTTAGTACGGCCTAGTACGGCTCTTGGGGTTGATGAAAACAGCTACGGGCCCGTATGGGCCCGTACGGCCCTTACGGGAGTGGTGCAGCCAGCTGCACGGGCAGAGGAAAATGGGAGAAAACCGTGGCACCCGCAGAAGACTTTGGTGCATGTTGAACAGCCTCCCACGGGCGCCTATGGGCCTTTGCAGAGCCTGCTACCTTTGGGGATTTTCCCGCCCCCGTGCGGCGGTCCGCACAGGGGCGGGAAAATCTGGCCCGTAGACTGCCCGTGGGAGCCCGTGCAGGCAGATTTGCCCGAGGCTTAATTTACAAGCGGCACCAGCTCCTGTGAAAAGGGAGAAAAGGTGGCTGATTCCAGGGGCCCAGACTGAGATGACAAAATGATTAACAAAAAATAATTCCAGGAAACCAATAACCAATATATAATTGTAAATATTTTAGATTTTTAATGTTAAGGTTACACTATTTATGTATTTTGTTTTAGAAACTTCAACGTAAATAGACCCCCCCCTCCCCTCATTTAAAAATGGTTCGGTCCGACTGGATTAGACTTCTGCAGGTACGCTGTTTGACAGACAGACCTGCAGTGTGAGGTAGAGAAGACACGCTTTAAAATGTCAGGAGTTATAAACACTTGATTTAGAGGAGGACCTCCATGACAGCCTGTCTATTGCCGCGGTGCATGCTGGGATTGGAGCTGGGGGTGATACATGAGAGAAGGAGAGCCTGCACGTAACAGCCGTGCACAGGGGCAAGCACAGCAGTACATATAGTTTCCGTTCAGAAGAATAGTTCTTAAATGAGAGAATAATATAAACATAACTACAACATATTTACTGCTTTAAGAGGATTTTAAGACTGAATTTTAGTTTGAAAGGAACTTGCTAATGTGAGATAAAAAAAAAACAAGTGTTATGTAGCCTATTAAAAAATATAACACTGTTATGGTTTAATTATTGTGTAGATTATGTTTATGTACAATAATTATTAGAAATATTTACATTTTCCTACAGTTAGTTTAAATGCTACAATTACAGTTTTTCCCAAATGCTAAAACACCAAGTGCAATTCTCCAAACCAGCTGATCAACTGCTTTAACTCTTTTCTCAAAAACATCACTCTTTGGTCAAAACCTAAAACACAATTTGCAGTTAACACACAATTTGCAAAACTCTAATTTACTCTTTGCAGAACACAAGACACATTCTCACTTTTAAAACACAGCTGGCATTTACAGCACACAAAGTGCAAAACTTTAACACAAAGAGTCAAAACTCAAACTCTGTTCCAACACAACCATCACAATCAACACACAACTGGTCAAAACTGAAGACACTTCTTTAAAATTAACTGCAGTGAATGTAAGGAAAATTGGAGCAACAGAAAAGCTGATGAGAGATGGCAAATAGAGAAAGGCAATTTAGACCCAGACCCCAACTTGGACCAGAACCCCCACCCAGACCCGAACCCAGGCCCCGACCAGCAGCAAGACCAGAACCCCCAGAGAGACCTAAACCTAGACCCGCAGCCAGGCCCAGACCAGCAGCAAGACCAGAACCCCTACTAAGACCCATACCCAGACCTAGACCCGCACCAAGACCAGAACCCAGAGTCGGTCCAAGACCCAAACAAAGGACAATAATTTCTAATGCAATTCCGGCCACAGTAATTGACCATGTGTTGGTTCATGGAATGACCATGAGACAAGTGGGTCAAAGGGTCAACCCCCAACTCAGCCGGTTCACTGTGGCATCAATTGTACGGACATATAAAAGGGAAAAAAGGTGAGTACAAACAGAGACAATTGTAAGAATATTGATTGATTGATTGATTGATTGATTGGTTTATTTCAAGCATAGCATAGATTGAAATTACAGGACAAAACACACAATTAATTCAAACTCATTACAGAAACAATAAGATGCATTGATTAGAAAATAGAAAACAAACAAAAATAAAATACACTTATGTCACATTTGGTTCATTCATTCTTTGTGATTATTAACTAAAGTCAGTAGAGTTTGATTGATTGCTTGAAAGGGAGTGGGAAGAAGCGAACTTATATAATCCCACCCCTACTTGATTACTTCATTTAACTGTTTTGCATAATTATGTCTTGCGGTTGTTTTTTTCTTTTTTTTCTCATACATTCCCAATAGTAAAATAAGTGCTTGTTGATTATTGATTAATCTCGTAAAACATTATTTCAGTAGACAGTAACATCAATCATACGTCTTGTAACAGATATGTAAAAACTCACTGATTATCATCAAAATACAATGTCAATGTCATGTCTATGCAGAAAAATAATAACATATTTGAATCAAGTTTTCAAGTAACATTAGAGCTTATTGATTATTCTCTGAAAGAATTCTTGCATATTTTCAATAAACATGAATGATTTACACAATATGTAATAATCATTGATTATCAGTAGAAACACATAATTACATGAATCATTGCTACATATTTAGGATCAAGAAAGGAAAATTAGTGCCATTGTGATTGTAAACTTATCAGTAATCATTACTGCATATTACATAACATAGAACTCTTTGATTGCATTAAAAAAAAAAAAAAAAAAAGAAAAAAATTTTTTTCATTATTTTATCACATTCAAGTTCAGACATTTGGAATTGTTCAAACACAAGTTGATCTTTAACTCGTCTTATCTTCATATTGTAAAATTAGAGTTTCTTTATACATTTTCTTGAATTGATAAATACTTGAACATAGTTTGAGTTCATTACTTAACTTGTTCCAGAGTTTAGTTCCACACACAGAAACACAGAAACTTTTCTTTGTGGTTCTTATCAATCTGACCTTGAAGTTCCTGTATCCTCTCAGTTTATATCCTCCTTCATGTTCTACAAACTGTTTTTGGATTTGGATGGTAATGTTTTACCACTAGCTCTGTATAGATATTGCGCAGTGTAAAAATCAACAAGGTCATACAGTTTTAAAATTCTGGATTGATAAAATAAAATGTTAGTGTGATCAAGATAACCGGCTTTATGTATAATTCTGATGGCTCGTTTCTGAAGCAAAAGAGAGGATGCAGTGAACTCTTGTAATTATTACCCCAAATTTCTATACAGTAGGTGAAATATGGTAATACTAAAGAGCAGTACAATAAATATCTACAGTTGTATTCTAATAATATATTTTGATTTATTTATAATTGAAATACTTTTTGAAACTTTAGTTTGTATGTGTCTGATGTGTGGCTTCCAACTCAGTTTGTTATCAATAACAATCCCTAAGAATTTAATTTCTGTAACACTTTCGATTAAGTCATTGTTAACTTTAATTGAGAGCTCTGTATTGGCTTGTAATTACCAAAAAACATCACTTTGGATTTGTCTAGATTCAAAGACAGTTTGTTGTAATCCATCCATGATTTTATTTGGATTAACTCTGTGTTCAACACATTGATAAGTTCCCTTTGATTGTCTGTAGAATAGAATATATTTGTGTCATCAGCAAATAAAATGAGTTTTAAAAGTTTTGAAACACTGAATATATCATTGATGTAAATATTGAACAGCAGCGGCCCAGAATTGATCCTTGTGGGACACCACAACTTATCTCTTTGGCCTCTGATGTAAATTCATTCATCTTGACAAATTGTTTTCTTCCTGTTAAATAGCTTTTGACCCAACTTAGCGCTACTCCTCTGATCCCGTACTCTTCCAGTTTGTCCAGTAGGATGTCATGATTGAGAGTGTCAAAGGCTTTTTTTAGGTCAATGAAGATTCCAGCTGCATATTTCTTTTTATCCAGAGCATTGTGATTTCCTCTACAGCCTCAATGATCGCCATTGAGGTTGATCTGTTTTCTCTGAAACCATATTGGCTTTCATTTATTATGTTATATTTATCAATGAATTTAGATAATTTATCATTGAATATCTTTTCTAGAATTTTTGAGAATTGTGGAAGGAGAGAAATAGGTCTATAGTTTGTAAACAGGTGTTTGTCTCCACTCTTATAGACAGGAATCACTTTTGCCATTTTCATTTGGTTTGAAATCTCCCAGTTTGTAATGATAAGTTACATATGTATGTTAGAGGCTTAGAAATACTGTTAATCACCTTTTTCACCACCGTCATATCTATATCATGACAATCTGCTGAGTTTTTACTCTTGAATTTATTAACGATTGATATAAGCTCATTTTCATTCACATCAGAAAGAAAGATGGAGTGAGGGATCCTTGTGGTGGATGGAATATTTTCTATGTTGGTTTACACTCTGGAATTTCTGCTGCCAACTCTGGACCCACGTTTACAAAATAGTTGTTCAGACGTTTGCTGCTTCATTCATAGAATAGGTTGACCCTTCTCATCTGTAAAGTAATCTGGGTATGTTCGTTTTTTTGTCTCTTTTTTAATGATTGTGTTTAATATTTCCCAAACTCGCTTTACATTGTTTTTTTTTTCATTCAGTAGATTATTATAGTACACTTTTTTACAGTGGTGTTATTTCAGTTAGTTTATTTTTGTAGGATTTGTATCTCTGTTCATTTTCTCTAGATCTTTGTTTTAAGAACTTTTTATAGAGGTTTTCTTTTTACAAGCATTTTGAAGACCAGTAGTTAACCAAGGACATTTGGCAAATTTGTTCCTAAATTTATGAATTGGACAGTTCTTGTTGTATAGTGAGATAAATATTTCTAAAAAACATTTATAAGCAGTGTCCACATCTTTCTCTCTGTACACAGAGTTCCAGTTTTGTCTGGATAAGTCATCATTAAAGAGTTCATTGTTTTTTCATTTTTTAACCTTTTATATACGGATTCTTTAATCATTTTCTTTGTTTTAACATTGATATCAGATAGTGTAAAAACTGGTAAATGATCAGTTATGTCACAAATCATTAGTCCACTCATGTGAGTGTTTTCTATGTCATTTGTGAATATATTATCAATAAGAGTAGTACTTTGAGTAGTAATTCTGCTTGGTCTAGTAATGGTTTGGATATAAACTCATGCTGTACATTCTGCTGATAAAGTCATCTGTTGCTTTATGTTTGCCTGCATTTATCAGATCTATATTGAAATCTCCACAGATAAACAATATTTTGTTATTTTGAGAGTGAAACATTTTTTCCATCCAGTCACTGAACACTTCTAAGCTTGACCCCGGTGACCTGTATATACAGCTTACAATGACATTTTTCCCTGATTCATTACATACTTCAATTGTAAGACATTCCAGTAATCCATCCACTGCAACTGACATTTGATCAATTACTGTAAACTTCATATTTTTTTGCACATAAATTGCGACTCCTCCACCTTTTTTGTTTACTCTGTTCACAAAACTAAGTTTCATAGTTTTCCAATTCAAAGTCAGCGTCCTTGTCGCGGCTAAAACCAAGTTTCAGATATGGTTATGATGTTAAAGGAACGTTCCAGATTCTGTAAATAGTCCTTGATGTCTCCAAAGTTGGTGTACATACTTCTGCTGTTAAAGTGGATGATTGAGAGTCTTCCTTCTGGGTTAACAGAGTTTTTAAAGTCATCAATGCTGTAATATTTGCAGTCCAGATTAACAGTGGAAAAGAATTGATCAGGGTCTATGTCATCTTGGTTGTTGTTATCATTATCACTGAATATATGAAGGTCAGGTTGTTGACAGTTCAGATCTCTCTGAAAGTCGTGCTCACAGTTGACTGTTGTAGAGATTGTGTTGTTTTGAGCAGCCATTGTTAGTGAAGTTTGTCTCCTCACCTCGTAGACCAGCATGCTTACTTATCTCTTGTTTAGACTGCAGTGGGTACAAACTTCTCCAGCTCCTCCAGGCTTCTGATGATAATGACCTTGGCTTGCTCAGGAGTGCCGCAAAGCTTGGCGAAGATTTTCCCATCACGTGTCCAGGTGTTCTGGAGTTTTCCAAGCTTTTTCAGGTAGCGGGCTCTTCGGGCGATGTCGGCATTACGTTTAGTAAGATCGAATATGAATTGAAGGTACATTTTATTTATAGTAAAAATGGATCAAGACAGTACCAAATGTCTGTTCACATACAAATACATTTTTGACTTTTTTTGCCCAAAAAATACAACAAGCTATAGTATGACCTTTTTGCCCAAAAAATCAGCATGCTATAGTGTACGTTTTTTCATCAAAAAATCAAAATACGTTAGTATGACTTTTTTAGCCCAAAAAAATCAACATGCTATAGTATAACTTTTTTTGCCTTAAAAAAATCAACATGCTTTAGTATGACTTTTTTGCCTTAAAAAAAATCAAAATGCTATAGTAGAACTTTTTTTGTCTAAAAAAATCAACATGCTAAAGTATAACTTTTTTGCCTCAAAAATATACATACTTTAGTATAACTTTTTTTGCCTGAAAAAATCACATGCTATTGTATGACTTTTTTTCTTCAGAAAATCAACATACTTAAGCATTTTTTTTTTGCCTTAAAAAAATCAACATGCTTTAGTATGACTTTTTTGCCTTAAAAAAATCAAAATGCTATAGTAGAACTTTTTTTGTCAAAAAAAATCAACATGCATTAGTTTGACTTTTTTTTTGCCGAAAAAAATCAACATGCTTCAGTATGATATTTTATGCCCCCCTCCCAAAAAAAACATACTTTAATATGACTTTTATTGCTGAAAAAAAACAACATGCATTAGTTTGACTTTTTTTGCCGAAAAAAATCACCATGCTTTAGTATGACTTTTATTGCCTAAAAAAATAAACATGCTATATAGTATACATTTTTTCATCAAAAAATCAACATGCCATAGTATGATTTTTCTTCATCAAAAAAAAACATGCTATAGTATCACTTTTTTTGCCTAAAAAAATCAAAATGCTAAAGTATGATTTTATTCATCAAAAAAGCAACATACTTTAGTATGCCTTTTTTCCCTAAAAAAATAAACATTCTATAGTATGACTTTTTTTCATCAGAAATAGATACTCTATAGTATGATTTTTCTTCATCAAAAATCAACAAGCTATAGTATGACCTTTTTGCCCAAAAAAATCAGCATGCTATAGTGTACGTTTTTTCATCAAAAATCAAAATACATTAGTATGACTTTTTTAGCCCAAAAAAATCAACATGCTAAAGTATAACTTTTTTTGTCTAAAAAAATCAACATGCTAAAGTATAACTTTTTTTGTCTAAAAAAATCAACATGCTAATGTATAACTTTTTTTGCCTCAAAAATATACATACTTTAGTATAACTTTTTTTGCCTGAAAAAATCAACATGCTATTGTATGACTTTTTTTCTTCAAAAAAATCAACATACTTAAGTTTTTTTTTTTTTGCCTTAAAAAAATAAACATGCTTTAGTATGACTTTTTTGCCTTAAAAAATCAAAATGCTATAGTAGAACTTTTTTTGTCTAAAAAAATCAACATGCTAAAGTATAACTTTTTTTGCCTCAAAAATATACATACTTTAGTATAACTTTTTTTGCCTGAAAAAATCAACATGCTATTGTATGACTTTTTTTCTTCAGAAAATCAACATACTTAAGTTTTTTTTTTGCCTTAAAAAAATCAACATGCTTTAGTATGACTTTTTTTGCCTTAAAAAAATCAAAATGCTATAGTAGAACTTTTTTTGTCAAAAAAAATCAACATGCATTAGTTTGACTTTTTTTTTTGCCGAAAAAAATCAACATGCTTCAGTATGATATTTTATGCCCCCCTCCCAAAAAAAAATACTTTAATATGACTTTTATTGCTGAAAAAAAACAACATGCATTAGTTTGACTTTTTTTGCCGAAAAAATCACCATGCTTTAGTATGACTTTTATTGCCTAAAAAAAAAACATGCTATATAGTATGACATTTTTTCATCAAAAAATCAACATGCCATAGTATGATTTTTCTTCATCAAAAAAAAACATGCTATAGTATCACTTTTTTTGCCTAAAAAAATCAAAATGCTAAAGTATGATTTTATTCATCAAAAAAGCAACATACTTTAGTATGCCTTTTTTCCCTAAAAAAATAAACATTCTATAGTATGACTTTTTTTCATCAGAAATAGATACTCTATAGTATGATTTTTCTTCATCAAAAAATCAACAAGCTATAGTATGACCTTTTGCCCAAAAAAATCAGCATGCTATAGTGTACGTTTTTTCATCAAAAAATCAAAATACATTAGTATGACTTTTTTAGCCCAAAAAATCAACATGCTAAAGTATAACTTTTTTTTTTGTCTAAAAAAATCAACATGCTAAAGTATAACTTTTTTTGTCTAAAAAAATCAACATGCTAATGTATACTTTTTTTGCCTCAAAAATATACATACTTTAGTATAACTTTTTTTGCCTGAAAAAATCAACATGCTATTGTATGACTTTTTTTCTTCAAAAAAATCAACATACTTAAGTTTTTTTTTTTTGCCTTAAAAAAATAAACATGCTTTAGTATGACTTTTTTTGCTTAAAAAATCAAAATGCTATAGTAGAACTTTTTTTGTCTAAAAAAATCAACATGCTAAAGTATAACTTTTTTTGCCTCAAAAATATACATACTTTAGTATAACTTTTTTTGCCTGAAAAAATCAACATGCTATTGTATGACTTTTTTTCTTCAAAAAATCAACATACTTAGTATTTTTTTTTTTGCCTTAAAAAATCAACATGCTTTAGTATACTTTTTTTTTTTGCCTTAATAAAAATCAAAATGCTATAGTAGAACTTTTTTTGTAAAAAAAAATCAACATGCATTAGTTTGACTTTTTTTTTGCCGAAAAAAATCAACATGCTTCAGTATGATATTTTATGCCCCTCCCAAAAAAACATACTTTAATATGACTTTTATTGCTGAAAAAAAACAACATGCATTAGTTTGACTTTTTTTGCCGAAAAAAATCACCATGCTTTAGTATGACTTTTATTGCCTAAAAAAAAAACAAACATTAATAGTATGACATTTTTCATCAAAAAATCAACATGCCATAGTATGATTTTTCTTCATCAAAAAAAAACATGCTATAGTATCACTTTTTTTGCCTAAAAAAATCAAAATGCTAAAGTATGATTTTATTCATCAAAAAAGCAACATACTTTAGTATGTGTTGAGCTGTGCAGCTTGTCCAGCGTTACTCTCAGAGGATAAAAATGTGACGGAGGCAATGATCTTCTTTAGCCACTCTGGCGTATTTATTCAACACGAATGAATAGAAGAACTGGAGGGAAAAAATACATCCGGGTGCATTACGTGATGACGTCACATACATACAGGCTTGTGGACTAGCACCTCATAGTGGTGAAACAGAGAACTAAATATTCTAAAAAAAATAATAATCTGAGTACACTATGCATTAATCTAACACCCCCACTTGTACTCATGTTATGCAAGTTCAAACATTTATGCAATCTGAATAACACAAAAAAATGAACAGGTAACTCCTCTTTTCTCAGGTAGCAAACAGGATTTCGGTAAACTTCTTTAGTTTTAACTTAGAAACAGGCTTGGTCATAATATCAGCAACCATATTTTCAGTAGTGCAATAAACAAGGCACATTTTTCCTTCAGTCACAATGGATCTAACAAAATGATATTTGATGTCCACGTGTTTGCATCTTTGTCGACTCACAGGGTTTTTAGCTAAAGCGATTGTTCCCTGGTTGTCTTCATACACTACTGTCTGTGTGTACCTGTAGTTGTCAATGCCCTCCAAAAGTTGCTCAAGATATATGCACTCTTGCATCGTAGAAGCTAGAGCCATATATTCTGCTTCACAGGTCGAAAGAGCTACTGTGGGCTGTTTCCTAGTCTTCCATGAAACTGGAGAACTGTTCTTGCTCAGGGTAATACAGTAACCTGTAGTGCTGCGTCTGTCGGTGGTATCACCTGCCCAGTCAGCATCACTGTAGGCTATTACGCCTAAGTTTTCATCCTCATTTCTTTTGAAACTTAGTTCTTTGTGTGAGGTACCTTTGATGTATCGAAATACCTGCTTAGTGGTGACCCATTGTTCTTCTGTTGGATCTTTTAAGTATTGCGATAACTTGCTTACCACAAAACTTAGATCTGGGCGTGTACATGTTGTAAGATATATAAGACTGCCTATGGCTTCTCTATACATCCTTACATTTTTCATTTTGATTGCATCATCTGTGTAATTTAGTTTTTGATCACATGGAGTCTCTCTCGGTTTACAGTCCTGCATGTTGAATCTGGTCAGTACTCTTTTTATGTACATTTCTTGTGACATTTTTACACATCCATCCAGCTGGGTGAACTCAATACCAAGAAAGTATTTCAGTCTGCCCAAATCCTTCATCTTGAACCTGACTGAAAACATTTCCTTCACATCTTTCATGACATTTTCACTGTTTGCTGCAATAATCAAGTCATCAACCCAAATGATCAGAATAGTCTTGTCGTGTTCTGTTTCTCTGGAATAAACACATTGATCAGCTGGATTCTGAATGAACTGATTCTCTGTCAGATGATCATGCAAAACCTTGTTCCAGTTGCGACCTGACTGTTTTAGTCCATACAGAGACTTCTGCAGCTTACAAACCAAATCTTTCCCTTCTTCATAACCTTCTGGCTGATCAGTGTAGATTTCACAGTCAATAGGAGCGTGAAGGTAGGCTGTTTTCACGTCCATTTGGTGGAGTAGTAGATTCTCTTGTGCTGCTTTTTGAAGTAGTACTCTTAGACTGGCCAAATTTGCTGTTGGGGAGAAGGTTTCATCGTAATCTATCCCCATTCTCTGACTATAGCCCTTGGCTACAAATCTTGCTTTGTATTTGTCATTTCCTTCTGTGTCGCTCTTAACAGAGTATACCCATTTACCCCCACTGTTTTCTTGCCCTTTGGCAGAGGAGTGAGGGTAAAAGTGTTGTTTTCCTTTAATGATTTGATTTCATCATCCATGGCTTTAATCCAATGTTTTGAATTAATTGATCCAATGGCTTCTTTGAATGTTTGTGGAATCCCACACGCTGCCCTGTAACAGTAATCTACAGTAGTGTTGATCTCATCACTGTCTTGGTTGTCGGCTACAAAATCCTTCAAATGGCTAGGTTTCTTTCTCTCCCTAGTTGGATATCTCTTACTGAAATGACTATCATTTGCTGCATTTGGTTCTCTTTGGCTATGTGTGTCTGATGTGTCAGTGTGTGAGTTTGGATCTGTTAGTGACTCATGAAGCTCTTCATTGCTTTTGTCAACTTCCTGCGTGACTTGGTTGGTTATTGGCTGCTTTACTGTGTCGTAAGCATAGTCTGGTCCTTCCTCTGTCTGCGTTTGCCTTTCTATACTTGCTTTGTTTACAAATTTTACAAGTCTGTGTTTCTGAACTTTTCTCGTGTCAGGATGATAAACCAAATAGGCGGGGCTGTTTTTATCATATCCCACAAAAAATCCTTGATCACACTTAGAATCAAGCTTCCCCTTATCCTGTTTGTACGTGTAACACACCGACCCAAACTTTTGCATTTTTGATAAGTTTGGCTTTTTATCAGTCAGCATCTGGTAAGGAGTTTTCCCTGTCCGCTTATTAAAACATCTGTTCCGAACTGCAGCCGCGGTTTGAACAGCGTAGTTCCACAGGGATTTTGGTAACTCACTTTCGATTAACGTGCATCTCCCCATCTCAAAAAGAGTGCGCCAGCCTCTCTCAGCTGTGCCATTTTGGTGTGGAGAATATGGAGCAGATGTTTCATGCTTGATGCCGTTTTTTCCTTAAAAGTGTCTGAAAATCTTTGCACATGAACTCTGTGCCATTATCTGATCGGATACACTTCACTTTCCCAAAAGGGGCAACATCTGCGAGGAATTTTTCTGTTGCCTGTATAGCATCAGTTTTTGTCTTTAGAAAATAAACAAATATTGCACTTGAATAATCGTCTGTAAACGACTGCACATATTTGTACCCATCAATAGACTCTGTAGCTATTGGACCTGCTAAGTCCGTGTGAACCATCTGCAAGGGAGCCTCTGCTCTGGAGTCTGCACTTCTGTTGCGTGTCTGCACAAACTTTCCTTGAATACACACTTCGCATTCTTGCTCTGGTTACCTGTGTTACCTTTGATCTGCATACCATTAACAACGTTTTGCAATTTTAGCACATCTCGTGGTTGCAATGGCCTAAAATCTCATGCCATGTTTGTAGATCATGACAAGCATTACATTCATCATTTTCGTCAGCTTCCGTTTGCAAATAGTATAATTTACCATGCACATGAATGTTAAATTTCATACCGTCTTTATAGGTTAGTACATCTTGTCCTTGTTTGAAGGTGACTGTTGCTCCAAGTGCAGTGGCTGACTTTACTGAGAAAATGTCCTGGGGGTAGGAAGGGATGAACAACGCGCTCCTCAGCGTTGCCCTTCGTCGTTGTCCCGTGCTGTCGATCAGGAACACCTCTGCATCTCCCCTCCTCTGCGCGATGCCTTTGCATAGAGTTCCATCTGCAAGCTCAACACAGTGTGTCTCAGGGTTGAAGGTGTCATCAAACTTCTTAAACTTTGTGACGTCATTAACAATGTGTGAGGTGGCTCCGGTGTCGACCATCAGACCCTTCTCCTTGATGTTAAGTGGTGATTGATGAAGTGGGATTTCAGCCTCTTTGATCCTGAAGGCGTAGTCGGCTCCTGCTTCAGATCCGTTGTTGCTCTCATCTGCGACTTTTCTGGCTCCATCCAGTTTTCCCTTGTGTCTGCAAGTGGTATCATTGTGCGTGTTGCTTTTGCAGTGACTGCACCACGTCTTTCGTCTACAGGCTTTTGCTCTGTGACCTTTTAATCCACATTTGAAACAGACAACATTTGCATCACTGTTGTCTCTGCTAAGCATAGTTGGCTTTACGTGTCTTTGGCCCCTCGCTGCCGTCTTCATTACGTTGTCACTCGATTCGGCCGCGGTGAACTTCTCGGTGTCTTCAAAACTTCGTAGTTCCATTTTAAATTCGGGGAACGTTATATTGTCTTTGTTATGCGTCACGTTGATAGCGAATGGTTTAAAACTTTCTGGAAGTCCTTTCAAAACCATTGCAATCAGTAAACCGTCGCTTAATGTCTCTCCCGCCTTCCGTAGAGCTGTAATGGCGGTCTCCGCTCTGATAATGTAGTCCGTCACCGTCTCATCGCTCCGCTTCTGAAGTGAAGTCAGCGTGGTGTAAAGGTGAATTATGCGCGGTTTTTCCTTTACCCGCATTAATAGTCCTCAATATTTTCAATGCTTTTCTTCCATTATCAGGTGCATCTCTATAATAAGCGAAAGGCTTTTATCGTCCAATAGTTGGATTTAGCCTCGGCATATGCGTCGGCATTCTTTTAGCATCAGCCGCCGCTTCAGGCTTCTCCGTTGGGTTCTCTCAGAACAGTCTCTTTTAATCCTAACAGATGCAAATGCCCGAGCACTTTCTTTCCCAAAGCTCGTACTTGCTTCATTCCGTCAAACATCAGTCGAGGTAACCTGCTGCTCCCCCGTTGATCCATGAGCTATTCTTGCCTTAGCACGCTATCCGTCGCGACTTTCTACCGGTGATAGATCGCTAAAAAAAAATGTACATATCTGTAAACTCCTCTCTGAGTCGTTCCTGGGCCCATAACCTGTTGAGCTGTGCAGCTTGTCCAGCGTTACTCTCAGAGGATAAAAAATGTGACGGAGGCAATGATCTTCTTTTAGCCACTCTGGCGTATTTATCAACACGAATGAATAGAAGAACTGGAGGGAAAAAATACATCCGGGTGCATACGTGATGACGTCACATACAACAGGCTTGTGGACTAGCACCTCATAGTGGTGAAAAAGAGAACTAAAAATTTCTAAAAAAAATAATAATCTGAGTACACTTATGCATTAATCTAACAGTATGCCTTTTTTCCCTAAAAAAATAAACATTCTATAGTATGACTTTTTTTCATCAGAAATAGATACTCTATAGTATGATTTTTCTTCATCAAAAAATCAACAAGCTATAGTATGACCTTTTTGCCAAAAAATCAGCATGCTATAGTGGTACGTTTTTTCATCAAAAAATCAAAAATACATTAGTATGACTTTTTTAGCCCAAAAAAATCAACATTATTAAAGTATAACTTTTTTTTGTTCATGCTAAAGTAAATAACTTTTTGTCTAAAAAAAACCTCAACATGCTAAAGTATAACTTTTTTTTTGCCTCAAAAATATACCATACTTTAGTATAACTTTTTCTTGCCTGAAAAAAATCAACATACTATTGTATGACTTTTTTTCTTCAAAAAAATCAACATACTTAAGTTTTTTTTTTTGCCTTAAAAAAATCAACATGCTTTAGTATGACTTTTTTTGCCTTAAAAAAATCAAAATGCTATAGTAGAACTTTTTTTGTCTAAAAAAATCAACATGCTAAAGTATAACTTTTTTTGCCTCAAAAATATACATACTTTAGTATAACTTTTTTTGTCTGAAAAAAATCAACATGCTATTGTATGACTTTTTTCTTCTGAAAATCAACATACTTAAGTATTTTTTTTTTGCCTTAAAAAAATCAACATGCTTTAGTATGACTTTTTTGCCTTAAAAAAATCAAAATGCTATAGTAGAACTTTTTTTGTCAAAAAAAATCAACATGAATTAGTTGACTTTTTTTTGCCGAAAAAAATCAACATGCTTCAGTATGATATTTTATGCCCCCCTCCCCAAAAAACCATACTTTAATATGACTTTTATTGCTGAAAAAAAACAACATGCATTAGTTTGACTTTTTTTGCCGAAAAAATCACCATGCTTTAGTATGACTTTTATTGCCTAAAAAAATAAACATGCTATATAGTATGACATTTTTTTTCATCAAAAAATCAACATGCCATAGTATGATTTTTCTTCATCAAAAAAAAAACATGCTATAGTATCACTTTTTTTGCCTAAAAAAATCAAAATGCTAAAGTATGATTTTATTCATCAAAAAGCAACATACTTTAGTATGCCTTTTCCCTAAAAAAATAAACATTCTATAGTATGACTTTTTTTCATCAGAAATAGATACTCTATAGTATGATTTTTCTTCATCAAAAAATCAACAAGCTATAGTATGACCTTTTTGCCCAAAAAAATCAGCATGCTATAGTGTACGTTTTTTTCATCAAAAATCAAAATACTTAGTATGACTTTTTTAGCCCAAAAATCAACATGCTAAAGTATAACTTTTTTTGTCTACAAAAATCAACATGCTAAAGTGTAACTTTTTTGTCTAAAAAAATCAACATGCTAAAGTATAACTTTTTTGTCTAAAAAAATCAACATGCTAAAGTATAACTTTTTTTGCCTCAAAAATATACATACTTTAGTATAACTTTTTTTGCCTGAAAAAAATCAACATACTATTGTATGACTTTTTTTCTTCAAAAAAAATCAACATACTTAAGTTTTTTTTTTTTGCCCTAAAAAAATCAACATGCTTTAGTATGACTTTTTTTGCCTTAAAAAAATCAAAATGCTATAGTAGAACTTTTTTTGTCTAAAAAAATCAACATGCTAAAGTATAACTTTTTTTGCCTCAAAAAATACATACTTTAGTATAACTTTTTTTGTCTGAAAAAATCAACATGCTATTGTATGACTTTTTTTCTTCTGAAAATCAACATACTTAAGTATTTTTTTTTTGCCTTAAAAAAATCAACATGCTTTAGTATGACTTTTTTTTGCCTTAAAAAAATCAAAATGCTATAGTAGAACTTTTTTTGTCAAAAAAAATCAACATGAATTAGTTTGACTTTTTTTTTGCCGAAAAAAATCAACATGCTTCAGTATGATATTTTATCCCCCTCCCCAAAAAAACCATACTTTAATATGACTTTTATTGCTGAAAAAAAACAACATGCATTAGTTTGACTTTTTTTGCCGAAAAAAATCACCATGCTTTAGTATGACTTTTATTGCCTAAAAAAATAAACATGCTATAGTATGACATTTTTTCATCAAAAAATCAACATGCCATAGTATGATTTTTCTTCATCAAAAAAAAACATGCTATAGTATCACTTTTTTTGCCTAAAAAAAATCAAAATGCTAAAGTATGATTTTATTCATCAAAAAAGCAACATACTTTAGTATGCCTTTTTCCCTAAAAAAATAAACATTCTATAGTATGACTTTTTTTCATCAGAAATAGGTACTCTATAGTATGATTTTTCTTCATCAAAAATCAACAAGCTATAGTATGACCTTTTGCCCAAAAAAATCAGCATGCTATAGTGTACGTTTTTTCATCAAAAAATCAAAACATTAGTATGACTTTTTTAGCCCAAAAAAATCAACATGCTAAAGTATAACTTTTTTGTCTAAAAAAATCAACATGCTAAAGTATAACTTTTTTTGTCTAAAAAAATCAACATGCTAAAGTATAACTTTTTTTGCCTCAAAAATATACATACTTTAGTATAACTTTATTCTTCAAAAAAATCAACATACTTAAGTTTTTTTTTTGCCTTAAAAAAATCAACATGCTTTAGTATGACTTTTTTTGCCTTAAAAAAATCAAAATGCTATAGTAGAACTTTTTTTGTCTAAAAAAATCAACATGCTAAAGTATAACTTTTTTTGCCTCAAAATATTACATACTTTAGTATAACTTTTTTGCCTGACAAAATCAACATGCTATTGTATGACTTTTTTCTTCAAAAAAATCAACATACTTAAGTTTTTTTTTTTTGCCTTTAAAAAATCAACATGCTTTAGTATGACTTTTTTTGCCTTAAAAAAATCAAAATGCTATAGTAGAACTTTTTTTGTCTAAAAAATCAACATGCTAAAGTATAACTTTTTTTGCCTCAAAAATATACATACTTTAGTATAACTTTTTTTGCCTGAAAAAATCAACATGCTATTGTATGACTTTTTTTTCTTCAGAAAATCAACATACTTAAGTATTTTTTTTTGCCTTAAAAAAATCAACATGCTTTAGTATGACTTTTTTTGCCTTAAAAAATCAAAATGCTATAGTAAACTTTTTTGTCAAAAAAAATCAACATGCATTAGTTTGACTTAAAAAAAAAAAAAAAAAAAAAAAAAAAAAAAATAAAAAAAAAAAAAAAAAAAAAAAAAAAAAAAAAAAAAAAAAAAAAAAAAAAAATAAAAAAAAAAAAAAAAAAAAAAAAAAAAAAAAAAAAAAAAAAACACATCATGCTTAAAATCATATGCTTAAGTATGAATTTTTCATCAAAAAAAAAAAATCAACTAATCCTGCTTACATGCCGCCAGAATACTTGATGAATTTTTTTCTTCATGCAAAAAAAAAAAAACTGCATATTTAGTATCACTTTTTTTGCCTAAAAAAAAATAAAAAAAAAATAAATTGCTAAAGTATGATTTATTCATCAAAAAAAGCAACCATACTTTAGTATGCCTTTCCCCTTTAATAAAAAAAATAAAACATTCTATAGTATGTATGACTTTTTTCTCAGAAATAGATACTCCTTATAGTATGATTTTCTTCATCAAAAAAGCAACAACTATATAGTATGACCTTTTGCCCCAAAAAAATCAATTATGCTATAGTGTGTACGTTTTTTTTTTTCCAAAAAATCCAAAAACATTAGTATGACTTTTTTTAGCCCAAAAAAAAATCAAACACTAAAGTTAACTTTTTTTGTCTAAAAAAAAAAAAATAATTCTAAAAAAAAACAATCATCATGCTAAAGTATAACTTTTTTGCATCTAAAAAAAATCAACATGCTAAAGTAGAACTTTTTTGCCTCAAAAAAATCAACATGCTAGTATAACTTTTTTTGCCTGAAAAATCAACCATTTCAATTAGTATAACTTTTTTTCTTCAAAAAAAATCAACATACTAAGTATTTTTTTTTGCCTTAAAAAAATCAACATGCTTTAGTATGACTTTTTTGCCTAAAAAAATCAAATGCTATAGTAGAACTTTTTTTCTAAAAAATCAACATGCTAAAGTATAACTTTTTTTGCCTCAAAAATATACATACTTTAGTATAACTTTTTTGCCTGAAAAATCAACATGCTATTGTATGACTTTTTTTTCTTCAAAAAAATCAACATACTTAATTTTTTTTTTTGCCTTAAAAATTCAACATGCTTTAGTATGACTTTTTTTGCCTTAAAAAAATCAAAATGCTATATAGTAGAACTTTTTTTGTCTAAAAAAATCAACATGCTAAAGTATAACTTTTTTTGCCTCAAAATATACATACTTTAGTATAACTTTTTTTGCCTGAAAAAATCAACATGACTATTGTATGACTTTTTTTCTTCAAAAAATCAACAATACTTAAGTATTTTTTTTTTGCCTTCAAAAAATCAACATGCTTTAGTATGACTTTTTGCCTTAAAAAAATTAAAATGCTATAGTAGAACTTTTTTTGTCAAAAAAAATCAACATGATTTAGTTTGATTTTTTTTTTGCCGAAAAAATCAACATGCTTCAGTATGAATTTTATGCCCCCTAAAAAAAAACATACTTTAATATGACTTTTATTGCTGAAAAAAACAACATGCATTAGTTTGACTTTTTTGCCAAAAAAAAACATGCTTTAGTATGACTTTTTTGCCTAAAAAAATCAAAATGCTAAAGTATGATTTTATTCATCAAAAAAGCAACATACTTTAGTATGCCTTTTTTCCCTAAAAAAATAACATTCTATAGTATGACTTTTTTTCATCAGAAATAGATACTCTATAGTATGATTTTCTTCATCAAAAATCAACAAGCTATAGTATGACCTTTTTGCCCAAAAAAATCAGCATGCTATAGTGTACGTTTTTTCATCCAAAAATCAAAATACATTAGTATGACTTTTTTAGCCCAAAAAAATCAACATGCTAAAGTAAACTTTTTTTGTCTAAAAAAATCAACATGCTAAAGTATAACTTTTTTTGTCTAAAAAAAATCAACATGCTAAAGTATAACTTTTTTTGCCTCAAAAATATACATACTTTAGTATAACTTTTTTTGCCTGAAAAAATCAACATGCTATTGTATGACTTTTTTTCTTCAAAAAATCAACATACTTAAGTTTTTTTTTTGCCTTAAAAAAATCAACATGCTTTGTATGACTTTTTTGCCTTAAAAAAATCAAAATGCTATAGTAGAACTTTTTTTGTCTAAAAAAAATCAACATGCTAAAGTTAACTTTTTTGCCTCAAAATATACATACTTTAGTATAACTTTTTTGCCTGAAAAATCAACATGCTATGTATGACTTTTTTTCTTCAGAAAATGAACATACTTAAGTATTTTTTTTTGCCTTAAAAAAATCAACATGCTTTAGTATGACTTTTTTTGCCTTTAAAAAAATCAAAATGCTATAGTAGAACTTTTTTGTCAAAAAAAATCAACATGCATTAGTTTGACTTTTTTTTTGCCAAAAAAAATCAACATGCTTCAGTATGATATTTTATGCCCCCTCCCAAAAAAAACATACTTTAATATGACTTTTATTGCTGAAAAAAAACAACATGCATTAGTTTGACTTTTTTTGCCGAAAAAAATCACCATGCTTTAGTATGACTTTTATTGCCTAAAAAAAAAAACATGCTATATAGTATGACATTTTTTCATCAAAAAATCAACATGCCATAGTATGATTTTTCTTCATCAAAAAAAAACATGCTATAGTATCACTTTTTTGCCTAAAAAAATCAAAATGCTAAAGTATGATTTTATTCATCAAAAAAGCAACATACTTTAGTATGCCTTTTTTCCCTAAAAAAATAAACATTCTATAGTATGACTTTTTTTCATCAGAAATAGATACTCTATAGTATGATTTTTCTTCATCAAAAAATCAACAAGCTATAGTATGACCTTTTTGCCCAAAAAAATCAGCATGCTATAGTGTACGTTTTTTCATCAAAAATCAAAATACATTAGTATGACTTTTTTAGCCCAAAAAAATCAACATGCTAAAGTATAACTTTTTTTGTCTAAAAAAATCAACATGCTAAAGTATAACTTTTTTTGTCTAAAAAAATCAACATGCTAAAGTTAAACTTTTTTGCCTCAAAAATATACATACTTTAGTATAACTTTTTTTGCCTGACAAAAATCAACCTTTCTATTGTATGACTTTTTTTCTTCAAAAAAATCAACATACTTAAGTTTTTTTTTTGCCTTAAAAAAATCAACATGCTTTAGTATGACTTTTTTGCCTAAAAAAATCAAAATGCTATAGTAGAACTTTTTTTGTCTAAAAAAATCAACATGCTAAAGTATAACTTTTTTGCCTCAAAAATATACATACTTTAGTATAACTTTTTTTGCCTGAAAAAATCAACATGCTATTGTATGACTTTTTTTCTTCAGAAAATCAACATACTTAAGTATTTTTTTTTGCCTTCAAAAAAACATGCTTTAGTATGACTTTTTTTGCCTTAAAAAAATAAAATGCTATAGTAGAATTTTTTTGTCAAAAAAAATCAACATGCATTAGTTTGATTTTTTTTTTGCCGAAAAAATCAACATGCTTCAGTATGATATTTTATGCCCCCTCCAAAAAAAAACATACTTTAATATGACTTTTATTGCTGAAAAAAAAAACAACATGCATTAGTTTGACTTTTTTTGCCAAAAAAAATCACCATGCTTTAGTATGACTTTTATTGCCTAAAAAAATAAACATGCTATATAGTATGACATTTTTTCATCAAAAAATCAACATGCCATAGTATGATTTTTCTTCATCAAAAAAAACATGCTATAGTATCACTTTTTTGCCTAAAAAAATCAAAATGCTAAAGTATGATTTTATTTATCAAAAAAGCAACATACTTTAGTATGCCTTTTTCCCTAAAAAAATAAACATTCTATAGTATGACTTTTTTTCATCAGAAATAGATACTCTATAGTATGATTTTTCTTCATCAAAAAATCAACAAGCTATAGTATGACCTTTTTGCCCAAAAAATCAGCATGCTATAGTGTACGTTTTTTCATCAAAAAATCAAAATACATTAGTATGACTTTTTTAGCCCAAAAAAATCAACATGCTATAGTATGACTTTTTTTGCCTTAAAAAAATCAAAATGCTATAGTAGAACTTTTTTTGTCTAAAAAAATCAACATGCTAAAGTATAACTTTTTTTGTCTAAAAAAATCAACATGCTAAAGTATAACTTTTTTTGTCTAAAAAAAATCAACATGCTAAAGTGTAACTTTTTTTGTCTAAAAAAATCAACATGCTAAAGTATAACTTTTTTTGTCTAAAAAAATCAACATGCTAAAGTATAACTTTTTTTGCCTCAAAAATATACATACTTTAGTATAACTTTTTTTGCCTGAAAAAATCAACATGCTATTGTATGACTTTTTTTCTTCAGAAAATCAACATACTTAAGTTTGTTTTTTTGCCTTAAAAAAATCAACATGCTTTAGTATGACTTTTTTGCCTTAAAAAAAATCAAAATGCTATAGTAGAACTTTTTTGTCAAAAAAAATCAACATGCATTAGTTTGACTTTTTTTTGCCGAAAAAAATCAACATGCTTCAGTATGATATTTTATGCCCCCTCCCAAAAAAAAACATACTTTAATATGACTTTTATTGCTGAAAAAAAACAACATGCATTAGTTTGACTTTTTTTGCCGAAAAAAATCACCATGCTTTAGTATGACTTTTATTGCCTAAAAAAATAAACATGCTATATAGTATGACATTTTTTCATCAAAAAAATCAACATGCCAGAGTATGATTTTTCTTCATCAAAAAAAAACATGCTATAGTATCACTTTTTTTGCCTAAAAAAATCAAAATGCTAAAGTATGATTTTATTCATCAAAAAAGCAACATACTTTAGTATGCCTTTTTTCCCTGAAAAAATAAACATTCTATAGTATGACTTTTTTTCATCAGAAATAGATACTCTATAGTATGATTTTTCTTCATCAAAAAATCAACAAGCTATAGTATGACCTTTTTGCCCAAAAAAATCAGCATGCTATAGTGTACGTTTTTTCATCAAAAAAAATAAAAATACATTAGTATGACTTTTTAGCCCAAAAAAATCAACATGCTAAAGTATAACTTTTTTTGTCTAAAAAAATCAACATGCTAAAGTATAACTTTTTTTGCCTCAAAAATATACATACTTTAGTATAACTTTTTTTGCCTGAAAAAAATCAACATGCTATTGTATGACTTTTTTTCTTCAAAAAAATCAACACTTAAGTTTTTTTTTTGCCTTAAAAAAATCAACATGCTTTAGTATGACTTTTTTTGCCTTAAAAAAAATCAAAATGCTATAGTAGAACTTTTTTGTCTAAAAAAATCAACATGCTAAAGTAACTTTTTTTGTCTAAAAAATCAACATGCTAAAGTATAACTTTTTTTGTCTAAAAAAATCAACATGCTAAAGTGTAACTTTTTTTGTCTAAAAAAATCAACATGCACATACTTTAGTATAACTTTTTTTGCCTGAAAAAAATCAAACATGCTATTGTATGACTTTTTTTTCTTCAAAAAATCAACATACTTAAGTATTTTTTTTTTGCCTTAAAAAAATCAACATGCTTTAGTATGACTTTTTTGCCTTAAAAAATCAAATTGCTATAGTAGAACTTTTTTTTGTCAAAAAAAATCAACATGCATTAGTTTGACTTTTTTTTTGCGAAAAAAATCAACATGCTTCAGTATGATGATTTATTGCCCCCCTTCCCAAAAAAACATACTTTAATATGACTTTTATTGCTGAAAAAAACAACATGCATTAGTTTGACTTTTTTTTTGTCCGAAAAAATAAACATGCTATTGTTGACTTTTTTTCTTCAGAAGTCCAACATACTTAAGTATTTTTTTGCCTTAAAAAAATCAAAATGCTATAGTAGAACTTTTTTTGTCTAAAAAAATCAACATGCTAAAGTATAACTTTTTTTCTAAAAAATCAACATGCTAAAGTATAACTTTTTTTGTCTAAAAAAAATCAACATGCTAAAGTGTAACTTTTTTTGTCTAAAAAAATCAACATGCTAAAGTATAACTTTTTTTGCCTCAAAAATATACATACTTTAGTATAACTTTTTTTGCCTGAAAAAATCAACATGCTATTGTATGACTTTTTTTCTTCAGAAAATCAACATACTTAAGTTTTTTTTTTGCCTTAAAAAAATCAACATGCTTTAGTATGACTTTTTTTGCAGTAAAAAAATCAAAATGCTATAGTAGAACTTTTTTTTTTGTCAAAAAAATCAACATGCATTAGTTTGACTTTTTTTTGCCGAAAAAAATCAACATGCTTCAGTATGATATTTTATGCCCCCCTCCCAAAAAAAACATACTTTAATATGACTTTTATTGCTGAAAAAAAACAACATGCATTAGTTTGACTTTTTTTGCCGAAAAAAATCACCATGCTTTAGTATGACTTTTATTGCCTAAAAAAAATAAACATGCTATATAGTATGACATTTTTTCATCAAAAAATCAACATGCCATAGTATGATTTTTCTTCATCAAAAAAAAACATGCTATAGTATCACTTTTTTTGCCTAAAAAAATCAAAATGCTAAAGTATGATTTTATTCATCAAAAAAGCAACATACTTTAGTATGCCTTTTTTCCCTAAAAAATAAACATTCTATAGTATGACTTTTTTTCATCAGAAATAGATACTCTATAGTATGATTTTTCTTCATCAAAAAATCAACAAGCTATAGTATGACCTTTTTGCCAAAAAAAATCAGCATGCTATAGTGTACGTTTTTTCATCAAAAAAATAAAAATACATTAGTATGACTTTTTTAGCCCAAAAAAATCAACATGCTAAAGTATAACTTTTTTTGTCTAAAAAAATCAACATGCTAAAGTATAACTTTTTTTGCCTCAAAATGTACATACTTTAGTATAAACTTTTTTTGCCTGAAAAAATCAACATGCTATTGTATGACTTTTTTCTTCAAAAAAATCAACATACTTAAGTTTTTTTTTTTTGCCTTAAAAAAAATCAACATGCTTTAGTATGACTTTTTTTGCCTTAAAAAAATCAAAATGCTATAGTAGAACTTTTTTTGTCTAAAAAAATCAACATGCTAAAGTATAACTTTTTTTGTCTAAAAAAATCAACATGCTAAAGTATAACTTTTTTTGTCTAAAAAAAATCAACATGCTAAAGTGTAACTTTTTTTGTCTAAAAAAATCAACATGCTAAAGTATAACTTTTTTGCCTCAAAAATATACATACTTTAGTATAACTTTTTTGCCTGAAAAAATCAACATGCTATTGTATGACTTTTTTTCTTCAGAAAATCACATACTTAAGTATTTTTTTTTTGCCTTAAAAAATCAACATGCTTTAGTATGACTTTTTTGCCTTAAAAAATCAAATTGCTATAGTAGAACTTTTTTTGTCAAAAAAAATCAACATGCATTAGTTGACTTTTTTTTTGCCGAAAAAAATCAACATGCTTCAGTATGATATTATGCCCCCTCCAAAAAAAAACATACTTTAATATGACTTTTATTGCTGAAAAAAAACAACATGCATTAGTTTGACTTTTTTTGCCGAAAAAATCAACATGCTATTGTATGACTTTTTTTCTTCAGAAAATCAACATACTTAAGTATTTTTTTTTGCCTTAAAAAATCAAAATGCTATAGTAGAACTTTTTTTGTCTAAAAAAATCAACATGCTAAAGTATAACTTTTTTTGTCTAAAAAAATCAACATGCTAAAGTATAACTTTTTTTGTCTAAAAAAATCAACATGCTAAAGTGTAACTTTTTTTGTCTAAAAAAATCAACATGCTAAAGTATAACTTTTTTTGCCTCAAAATATACATACTTTAGTATAACTTTTTTTGCCTGAAAAAATCAACATGCTATTGTATGACTTTTTTCTTCAGAAAATCAACATACTTAAGTATTTTTTTTTGCCTTAAAAAAATCAACATGCTTTAGTATGACTTTTTTTGCAGTAAAAAAATCAAAATGCTATAGTAGAACTTTTTTTGTCAAAAAAAAATCAACATGCATTAGTTTGACTTTTTTTTTGCGAAAAAATCAACATGCTTCAGTATGATATTTTATGCCCCCCTCCAAAAAAACATACTATATCCCTTCCACACCCCCAAGATTAGCAATATTTCCTATCCACTGCGCTGCTAAGCGGGGTAAAAGTTAGTAATATCTATTATCCACTGCGCTGCTAAGCGGGGTATAGGTTATCAAAATCTATTATCCACTGCGCTGCTAAGCGGGGTATAGATGACCCCGGTCAAAAGAGCGACATGCTATATTGAAGACTACAAATGGAAAAGGTCTAAAAAAAAAATCATAGGTGCACAAAACAAATGAAATGGATGAGTGTATTAAAAGAAATGGAGGATTTGGCCCCATCTCGTGGCAGGAATAAGGTATTGCACCAATAGGTATTTGTAGTCCATCTCTACAACAATTTGCTGAAGTGACGAGAAAAGTGCTTCAAATGAAATTGATAATTATTATTATTGTCATCATCTGGTGGTGGTGGGGGAGGGGGTGTTGTTGTTGTTGATGATGGAGGAAAACATAATTAGCACCCTAGGGGATTTTGTCTTTTAACATGGAAAGTACCCAAAAGTCATTGACAGAAGGGAAGGAGTGAAACGTGCGCCCCCTCCCCTCTCTAGTTGTCGAGGGGAAGATCTGAACCTAGGAGTGACCCCAGTGGCCAAGGGAGCAAGTAAAACCCCAAAACACCTCAGAAGTCAAGCGAGGAAGTGAAAGTGTAAAATGAAGTCCCCCCCCTACCCATGGCGGTCTGGAGAAGAACTGCGCTTGCAATGAATCTTCTGGGGTCCCGAAAAAAATGAATAAATAAATAAATATGGGGTCAACATGACATAGGAAAGCATTGAAAGAAGTGAACGTGTAAACCGCCGCCCCCTGGGGTAGAGGAAAGAACTGAACCTGGAACGGGTACCCCAGTGGCCAAGGGAGGAAATGAGACAGAGTGTCCGACCAGCATTCAGAACGTCCGACCACCACTCAGAGTGTCCGACCAGCATTCAGAGCGTCCGACCAGCATTCAGAGCGTCCGACCAGCATTCACAGTGTCCGACCACCACTCAGAACGTCCGACCAGCATTCACAGTGTCCGACCAGCACTCAGAACGTCCGACCACCATTCACAGTGTCCGACCACCATTCACAGTGTCCGACCAGCACTCAGAACGTCCGACCACCATTCAGAACGTCCGACCACCATTCACAGTGTCCGACCAGCACTCAGAACGTCCGACCAGCATTCAGAGTGTCCGACCACCATTCAGAACGTCCGACCACCATTCAGAGTGTCCGACCAGCATTCAAAATCTCCGACCAGCATTCAGAGTGTCCGACCACCATTCAGAACGTCCGACCACACTCAGAACGTCCGACCAGCATTCAGAGTGTCCGACCACCATTCAGAGTGTCCGACCAGCATTCAGAGTGTCCGACCACCATTCAGAACGTCCGACCACCACTCAGAACGTCCGACCACCATTCAGAGTGTCCGACCAGCATTCAGAGTGTCCGACCAGCATTCAGAGTGTCCGACCACCATTCAAAATCTCCGACCACCACTCAGAGTGTCCGACCACTTCACAGTGTCCGACCAGCATTCAGAACGTCCGACCACCATTCAGAGTGTCCGACCACCACTCAGATTGTCCGACCGCCACTCAGAACGTCCGACCACCATTCAGAACGTCCGACCACCATTCACAGTGTCCGACCACCATTCAAAATCTCCGACCACCACTCAGAGTGTCCGACCACCATTCACAGTGTCCGACCAGCATTCAGAACGTCCGACCACCATTCAGAGTGTCCGACCACCACTCAGATTGTCCGACCGCACTCAGAACGTCCGACCACCATTCAGAACGTCCGACCACATTCACAGTGTCCGACCACCATTCAAAATCTCCGACCGGCATTCACAGTGTCCGACCAGCATTCACAGCGTCCGACCACCATTCACAGTGTCCGACCGGCATTCACTGTGTCCGACCGCCACTCAGATTGTCCGACCGCCACTCAGAACGTCCGACCACCACTCAGAATCACATGTAAAAAAATGACATTGCAACTTTTCTCTTTTGCAATTTTTTCTTAAAAGTTGCAATGTCATTTTTTTTACATGTGATTCTGAGTGGTGGTCGGACGTTCTGAGTGGCGGTCGGACAATCTGAGTGGCGGTCGGACACAGTGAATGCCGGTCGGACACTGTGAATGGTGGTCGGACACTGTGAATGCTGGTCGGACACTGTGAATGCCGGTCGGAGATTTTGAATGGTGGTCGGACACTGTGAATGGTGGTCGGACGTTCTGAATGGTGGTCGGACGTTCTGAGTGGCGGTCGGACAATCTGAGTGGTGGTCGGACACTCTGAATGGTGGTCGACGTTCTGAATGCTGGTCGGACACTGTGAATGGTGGTCGGACACTCTGAGTGGTGGTCGGAGATTTGAATGGTGGTCGGACACTGTGAATGGTGGTCGGACGTTCTGAATGGTGGTCGGACGTTCTGAGTGGCGGTCGGACAATCTGAGTGGTGGTCGGACACTCTGAATGGTGGTCGGACGTTCTGAATGCTGGTCGGACACTGTGAATGGTGGTCGGACACTCTGAGTGGTGGTCGGAGATTTTGAATGGTGGTCGGACACTCTGAATGCTGGTCGGACACTCTGAATGCTGGTCGGACACTCTGAATGGTGGTCGGACGTTCTGAGTGGTGGTCGGACGTTCTGAATGGTGGTCGGACACTCTGAATGCTGGTCGGACACTCTGAATGGTGGTCGGACACTCTGAATGCTGGTCGGACGTTCTGAGTGGTGGTCGGACGTTCTGAATGGTGGTCGGACACTCTGAATGCTGGTCGGAGATTTTGAATGCTGGTCGGACACTCTGAATGGTGGTCGGACGTTCTGAATGGTGGTCGGACACTCTGAGTGCTGGTCGGACGTTCTGAGTGCTGGTCGGACACTGTGAATGGTGGTCGGACGTTCTGAATGGTGGTCGGACGTTCTGAGTGCTGGTCGGACACTGTGAATGGTGGTCGGACACTGTGAATGGTGGTCGGACGTTCTGAGTGCTGGTCGGACACTGTGAATGCTGGTCGGACGTTCTGAGTGGTGGTCGGACACTGTGAATGCTGGTCGGACGCTCTGAATGCTGGTCGGACGCTCTGAATGCTGGTCGGACACTCTGAGTGGTGGTCGGACGTTCTGAATGCTGGTCGGACACTCTGTCTCATTTCCTCCCTTGGCCACTGGGGTACCCTTCCAGGTTCAGTTCTTTCCTCTACCCCAGGGGGCGGCGGTTTACACGTTCACTTCTTTCAATGCTTTCCTATGTCATGTTGACCCCATATTTATTTATTTATTCATTTTTTTCGGGACCCCAGAAGATTCATTGCAAGCGCAGTTCTTCTCCAGACCGCCATGGGTAGGGGGGGAACTTCATTTTACACTTTCACTTCCTCGCTTGACTTCTGAGGTGTTTTGGGGTTTTACTTGCTCCCTTGGCCACTGGGGTCACTCCTAGGTTCAGATCTTCCCCTCGACAACTAGAGAGGGGAGGGGGCGCACGTTTCACTCCTTCCCTTCTGTCAATGACTTTTGGGTACTTTCCATGTTAAAAGACAAAATCCCCTAGGGTGCTAATTATGTTTTCCTCCATCATCAACAACAACAACACCCCCTCCCGCCCACCACCACCAGATGATGACAATAATAATAATTATCAATTTCATTTGAAGCACTTTTCTCGTCACTTCAGCAAATTGTTGTAGAGATGGACTACAAATACCTATTGGTGCAATACCTTATTCCTGCCACGAGATGGGGCCAAATCCTCCATTTCTTTTAATACACTCATCCATTTCATTTGTTTTGTGCACCTATGATTTTTTTTTTTAGACCTTTTCCATTTGTAGTCTTCAATATAGCATGTCGCTCTTTTGACCGGGGTCATCTATACCCCGCTTAGCAGCGCAGTGGATAATAGATTTTGATAACCTATACCCCGCTTAGCAGCGCAGTGGATAATAGATATTACTAACTTTTACCCCGCTTAGCAGCGCAGTGGATAGGAAATATTGCTAATCTTGGGGTGTGGAAGGGATATATAACATTACAACATTTAACAATGAGAAGTTATATATATCCCTTGTGCTATCAAAGGACATGAAACAAAAGTGTCTTTGTGAGTATGTTAAGGGGGGTCATTTTAAAAACCGTTTCCCTAACCAGGTCTGCTCCCTGACAGGCGAAATAGGTAAAAGTACAAAAGGAAACATGCACTGTTTTCGAGATTTTTGCAAATCAGCAAAACTCTTCCCGTGTGGACTGCTTCTTTGTGCTTCAATAAATGCAGCATATCACAAAACACCCAAAACAGCTTTATTTTCTTTAATCTGTGGTGGACACAATATATATTAAAGCTATCCTTTCATATTAGCCCTGTTGCAACAGTCAAATCATGTAAATAAAGACCATGTATGCGAGTGGCTGCAATCCCAAATGACAAAGGATTAAAAGAAGAATTCATTCTTTTCTTCAGAGTTTTATGGGGGAAAAAAAGTCAGAGTACTGTACATAGTTCTTAGAAACGTAAGGAGGAGATAGACTGTGAGACATCAGAGACTGTGTAAATAGTGTTTTCATAAGCAAATCGGTACATTTCTCACAACAGTACTAACCATTTCCACATGCCAAAGTGGGCAAGATCTTTCTATCCTCTATCCAGGTGACCCCACTCAAAATAGTAATGTTCCACAGTTGATCTTCTGGCCTGTTGGTGCTGGATGAAAAGATATTTGGCACCCTCTGGTGTACAAACAGTGGAAACACACACACGCAGGCACACCGCCACAAACCTTCACAAATAAAATAATGAGGAACGTTTAAACAATTAGACAAAATTAACATCGTCCTTTGCACGCCAAAGTCTCTCCCGTTCCGCGCGTCTGTCTTCCTTAAACTCTGAGCTTCCCGTCCCGAGTCCTCGTTCGTCCAGCACAGCTTGTAATGGGAGATGAGGGAGTCCGTCACCAGTATCCTGGCAGGTGAGAATGACACAACCTGACTGTACGCCATTCTCAGTTGCCCGATGTCCATCTCAAAGGACAGGTCCAAGTTGCGGCGGAACGAAGCTGGAGCTACCATCATAACTCGTATCGGGAGAGCAGGAGCTCCCACGGCGTGGATTCTTTCCACCTTAGAACATACATCGCGAAGGCTGGCCGGAGACCTTCGCAGAGTCGGACTCTCTCGATAAGGGTTTGAGCCTTTCGGTGCGAGTCGGACTCTCTCGGTCACGGTCGGACTTTCTCCACTAGGGTCGGACGACGCGAAGGGTGGCCGGAGACAACATTTAGCAATGAGAAGTAATATATAACGCTTGCTGGGGTGGAGATGGGATACTGGAGATGGCTCAGACTCTCCTCGATACAGGTTTTAGTTTTTCAGGGAGGGTTTGGGGTATTTTCAATTGGAGGCTGACTTTTTCGGAGGCGGCATGAGGGTCGAGCTCTTTCAATGTGAGTTGAACTCCTTCAGTGAAGATCGAAGCTCTCCCTCCCACAGGTAAAGGTAGACGGGATTTCAGGTCTTCGATGGACGCCTGTGAAAGATAACTACGCAACGCAAGCACAGAATGTTGGAGACGACTGGGATGTCTACAAGACGGTCGTGTCTGCTCTAAGTACTAGCGTTCGCTGAATTTATCCAGTCAGATGTTGGTCTGCAAGATCTCATGCAATGAGTTCCTTTGGGCCTCAAACACTTGATAAAAGTGTTCAAGCTAGACCTCCGTCTCCAAGCGGACCTCCTCTCTTCTCAATTCGAGTGCTCTCACCGGATCGCAGCAACGTGGACCGGACATCGACTCATGTAGCTACCCAGACCGAGCAATCTTTCCCGCAACGCAGCTATCGTTTCTGGGGAGACGACTTATTCGGCTGGGAGCGCAACAAATGGGAGAAGGGCAGATACCAAGCACACAGGGACTTCTCGTATACTTCAGATGACAATATAACCCGCTGGATAACTCATCGCCAGTACACAGCGCAGCGGTTTCAAGGTTTCGATGCGAGACGGGATCATGACCCCGATGACACAGTGACGCCTGCACCAGTTACAGTCATGTCAGACAAGAAAGTGGTACATTTGAACAGGCCTAAGACTGCTGATGATTCATGCCTTGGACAAGACTTGTTGGAGTATTTCTAGGTGAGTTGTACTTTTTCAGTGCCGGTCGGAATCTCTGAACGAGGGTCGGACTCTTAAAAGCTGCTTTCGTTATATTAACGTTCGCTGAATTTTTCAGTCAGTTGTTGGCCTGCAATGTCCTGTGTGATGAGGAGCTTTGAGCCTCAAAGGCTTGACAAATGTATTCAAGCTAGACCTCCATCTCCAACCGGACCTCATCTCGTCACAGCTCAACTGCTCTCACCGGATCACAGCAATGTGCAACGGCGATCAACGGAGGTAGCTACCCAGACCGACAAATTGTTCCCTCAACGCAACGATGGCTACAGAAGACTCGATGACAACAACTTCATATGTGACGCAGTTGAGGCATGGGAGGGATATTCGGATGACCGTATAACCGCTGGATACTTTGTCGCCAACACACCGGCCATTGTACTGGGAGGGTAGAGTGGATGGACGGATGGGAAGCTGAGTATTATGACCTCGATCTCGACTGACTGCCTCGACCATCTATTCAGACAGCAGAGTGGTATATTCAGATAGGCTTGAATCAGTTGAAGATCCACCTGTTGGACCACATCAATACTGGTCAGGGTTTCCTGATATGTGTCATACTCTCTCAGAGACGCTCGCTACTTGAGGATCGGGCTTTGTCAATGTCGGTTTGAGTCTTTCTGGGACAGGTTGGGAGTTTAATGGGAGTGTGACTCTTGCTGATGGAATAGGGGTCTGACTCTTTCAAAAGGGATTGAACTCTTTCAATGATGATTGGAGCTAATTTATTTGTTTTTTGTTTTCATGCTTTTCTTTTAGGAAACTTTCAGCCGCTGACACTGGCCAAGTCTGTCAGGCGGGCAGCGGGACGATTCTTCTTCGTAACCTCTTATTTCTCGGTCTACTCTGCTGGTCCTATGGTGATCGCGAAGTTCAGCTCATGATGATAACCTTGCTGCAGAACATTCTGGCCACCATTTCGTCCCGACCGCTTTCACAAGATGGACTACGCTGCTCGGAACCGAATCAAGCATCCCTTGGCAGAATCTTCTCATCTTCTCACGTGTCAAAGGCCTCACAATCCAGAAGTACAACTGCCGACATGCGATCCTTTCTCACCAAGGTAAGCATAACATGGACACGGTGTGAGCGCTGCTGTCCAAGAATGTAAGCACAGAGAGGCCTGTGGACTGAATTTTCTCAATCTACATGATCGTATTAGCTCGAGTATACTAGGGGTAGGAAAGCAGGGGCCAAATAATGTTGTTGCAATGGTCCGTACATCTTTGACTGAATGAATTTAACAAAACTAAAACAATAATACAAGAGAAATAGCATGCCCTCAATTCTTGCTGTTATGCTTCATTTTTCCAGGCTAACCCCACGATGATCGGTCCCGGTGTCATATCGACCACCATCCTACAGGACCCGTCCCAGCTTATGTACTTCAAGCATCAAAACGTCATCCAATGTGACAGTGCAGGGCAGTCATAGGGCTTCTGCAAAGCCAAGTGTTGCATTGGGGCGCTTCAATTGTGAACCTAAAGGTTTTTCCCTCATCTCCTCAATTCCTGCGTACTAGTGCAGATATAGGCTGGAGGAAAGTGATATACGTCAGCCTGGGTGGGATATTGCCAATCCTGTGTCCTGCTGGCCTCTAAATTGTTTTTTTTTTGTTTTCTTCCACCAAAACTTTCAAAGCCAGTACGTAGTCTTGTAAGCTGGCAGCCCTGACACCATGTCCGTTGCTGCTAGTACTCATCACCAAAGTGTTAAAGCTTGGTGGATAGGGGTAGGGGGTCATATTTTTGAGGTATGTCTACTGCTGCTACTACTCGTTCCATTGTGTGATGACTGTGGATTTGAGTGGCTTTTTAGAAACTCTTTTACTTTTTGAATTTTTTGTGGTCCTCTTTTTAGTCCTCTGCTCCCCAGTACTCCTCTCGAAATGTAACCTTTTTTTTCCCCTCTTTATTTTGAAGAATCTAAATTAATCTATGTAACATTGTTTTTCATTATAATCAAGTGTGATTGTGCCGGCTACACTTAGATACTGGTGACTCTGGAAAAGAGCTCCAACGTACGGCTTCCGCAAAATTTAGCAGAGCCAGTAAGTAGTCTTCTAAGTTGGTAGCCCTCAAACCATGGCCATTGCTGCTAGTACTCATCGCCAAAGTGTTAAAGCTTGGTGGGTAAGGGTACCTTTTTTATTCTTTTGTTGTTGATGTATATCTACTGCTGCTACTACTCATTCCATTGTGTAATGACTAAGGCTTTGATTGGCTTTTTAACTTTTGTTTTGATTCTTTGATTTTCTTCTGTACTTTTTTTTTTTTCGTACAGTGCTAGTATCAAAATATTACCCCCCCTTTATTTGAATTTATCAATCTATGTAACCTCATTGTATCATAATCAAGCCTGATTGTTTTATCAGTTCTTCAAAAACATTTAACCACTGGATGGAATACTATATGTAACATTATAGTGTTGAAGTATGTCTACTGCTGCTTCTCCTCATTCCATTGTGTAATGACTGTGGATTCGAGTGGATAGAATGGCTTTTTTTTCAAGTTTTTTTAATTCTTTGATTTTCTTTGGTACCTTTTTTTTTAGTCCTCTCCTTCCAGTGCCGCTACCAATACTTATTCTTGATGTATTTCCCTCTTTATTTGAAATTATGAATCTATGTCCACTGCTGCCACTACTCGTTCCGTTTTGCGATTACTGTGGATTCGAGTGGCTTTTCAAAATATCTTTTATTCTCTAATTTTTTCATGTCCCCTTTTTACTCCTTTGCCTTCGAGTACTCCTCTCAAAATGTAATCTTTTCCCTTTATTTGACACAATGTGTTTTAATCTATGTAACATCTTTAGTATAATCAGGCGTGATTGCTTTATCAGTTAATCAAAATCATTTAACCTCTGTATAATATACTCTTTGTAACCGCTTTTATTGTAATCTCTATTATTATCAAGCATGATTGTTGTGACACTTTATCCGTTATTCAAAATGATGTAACCTCTGTATAACATTACCACTTTGTAGTTTGTGTATACTTGAAGATGTATTTTTGCATGTTCAGTCTCTACACAAAGCGATTGTTGTATCATTTTCCATAAATAAAAAAAAATATATAAACAGAATTTCTCTTCAATTAGTCCCTTTTGGGATCTGTGCCACAGACATACAACTACAACAAATAAGGACGACAGCAATTATGAAATAGATTGAAGTAATGGGTCAACTTTTATTTGGCTTTTGTAAACATGCACCAAACATCAATGGGAAAAGCTGTTTCCGCCAAACATTACCAGAGCAGTGTCTCCTAAATAACATGAGCCCTTGGCCAGTTGGTCCAATATTCTACAGTGTTCTTTGTTGGGTGTTTGGAAGACTCTCATCGAGGCTTGCAGAGCCTCGAGTCAACATAGACGAACAGTGCAGTTTTGTATTCTCCTCAGCCGAGATGGACTCTCGCCCGGTCGGTGCAACTGCACCGTTAGCTTCGGCTGTCCGGGTCAGGCCAGGCTCCAATCCAGGCGTATCCCCTTGCGTGGGTGTCCGGGGTCTGGCTGAGGAGCGGCACTCGTGGCCCTCTGAGCCTTGCTTGGACATCCAAGGGTGGGCCAGTATGTCTTTTAGTGTTGGTCTTTCCTCGGGTGATGCGCTCAAACAACGTTGTATCAGTGCCACGCAGTCCTTGGAAAGGTCTTGCTTGAAATGAAGCTTGCCCTCTAAGATCGCCTCGTCGTTTTGGAATGGCACGTCCCCGTGCACCATGTCGTAGAGAAGAATGCCTAGAGACCAAACCTCACACGGGAGAGCTTTGTACCGTCCTTGGGTGAGGCGTTCGGGTGGTCCGTAAACTGCGGTCCCCCTGAAGATTAAGTACTCTTTGTCGGGTTCGAGAAATACAGCTGAGCCGAAGTCGATGAGTTTCAGCTCATGCTTGAATGGATCCAGGAGCAGGTTTTCATCTTTCACGTCCATGTGCACAACACCGCAACTGTGACAGTGAGCTAAAGCTCGAACCACCTGCCTTAGGAAAGATCTGCTCTCGTCTTCATCCAGACACACTCTACTTGTGATGTAGTCGTGAAAGTCTTGCATGTTCTCAGGCTTTTCCATGACTATCAGCCAACCTCTCTGTGTCATGTAGTAGTCCAGCATGCGGATGATCCCGGGGAATGGAGGGTCTTTTGCGACCATGTCCAGGGTTACTGCTTCGAGAGGCTTCATGGCCCCATTGACCTCGATGCATCTCATCATCCTGAAAGGGACGAACTTTATGGCTACCGAAATCCCATCAGTTCGCCTCCTGCCCAGATAAACTCGACCAAAGCCACCCTCGCCCAAGCGCTTGTTGGACATGCTATACTTTTCCAAGTAGGAACTCATGGTAGACAGCTGGATTGTCGTCAGGTCCTTGTTGTGACTATGACTATCCTGGTCTAGCTCCCGTTATGAGCTGGTTATCCTTAGTATGCCTAGCGTATGAGAGAGAGAGAGAGAGAGAGAGAGAGAGAGAGAGAGAGAGAGAGAGAGAGAGAGAGAGAGAGAGAGAGAGAGAGAGAGAGACAGAGAGAGAGAGAGAGAGACCTTCTATCTCTCTAAGGGAGGAAAAGCTAATCTCACAGGGCTCCTTCTAGGTGGGGCCATCAAATTTTCTATGGGAGGAGAAACCTATTCTCAGGGGGCTTCTTGCAGACACAGCACAGCGACGTAGAATACGACTGCATCGACTCTGAGTTTGACTCCATCGAGGATGAACTGCCCAGGGCTCAGGGAAGGGTGGTTGATATGCTGCATGAAGCACTACAGAGAAGGGCAGTGATTCTATCGCATCTATATTGCTGAGAACTCCCGCTTGTGAACACAAATATTTCCATTTTTCTTTCTTTTCTACTGGATCTCAACAAGCTTCCTGCACTTGAACTGTAAAGCCGACAGCTCCCCAAAAGAGTGTTTTTGTATTTTCTGGTGAGTACACGTGTTATGTTGTACATTTTCATTTTTTTTCTTCATTTTGTTATGGCTTCTTTTAGTGCGACATGGCTCATGTCTTGAATTAGGAAAAAACAAACAAACCCAAAGCTACCTTTGTCCAGGGTGAACGAGCGTCACCGCTCCCGAGATTTCTCTGCGTAACATGTGTAACATGTCTCTCCAGTTGTAAAAAATGCTGGCTTGTAGCTTCCCACGGACCCTTGAAAGTTGACCAGGAAGCCTTGGTAGTCTCTCATCGATACCTCGGGCAGGCCCACGTCGGGTGCGAATTTCACATTGAAGTAGTAAACAGGCTCTCTGGGATGAGCCTCAAATCTGAAACCTTGTGAACTGCACATCTGTGCTACGGCCGCAGACTGGTTGAACAGCAGGCACAGCACGCAGCAGGACGGCTGCGGAACCATCTCCGGTTCCCCGTTGCCTGATCGCGGCGCCTTACTCCGTTCTGAAACAAATCTCTTGTAGGCCTCGGGGGACATCAAAGTCCTCAAAGGGCCTGTTCGAGCGTTCACCAGCAACCCTTTGCAGGAGTTGCGATTAGCGCACCAAGGGAGCCCTCTGTCGTTCAGCATTTCCGTGAGCAGCGCTCTGTCGTACGTGCTACGAGCGAGGGCTTGTCCCGGTACGGCACGCTCTGCCAAAGAGGTCATGAGCGGACTCGGGTTCTTGGCCAGCAGCTCCAATAAGGTCAGCACGGGGGTGCAGCGCGGACACATTGGATTGGGGTCCCCCTCGGACTCGCATGAGCATCTATCCGGCGGAGGCTCGCACTCAGGGAACAGGACGGCCAAGTCGGTCGACGACAGGTGTCTGCTCTTTGCTACGAGCTCCAAGACGCGAGTCTTGATCAGCTCCCTGCAATCTGAGACTTTATCCTCCTTGAGACATGGGGCGTCAGGAATAGATTCTGCGGCGCTTTGACTTGCGTTCATCGCTTCGGACCAAAGAGAGCGTCGGATTCGAGGTTTTCCGCTAGGCGCAGGTTTAGAGCACTGCAAACACTCGACGGCGTTCTCTCGGACCCTATCCGAACAGCCAGAGCACATCCAGAGACAGCAAGGTTTCTCGACGAATCCCGAAAAGCAGGCGCACTTGGAACAGATGAATACACGGAGGTTAGAGCAGCCGCTGAAGTGGGGTTCCGACAGGTACCACTGTGGGTCGTTAACGAAGCAGGTCTCGCACACCCTGACGTCGCAGGGACATTTGAGCTTTACCCCGGCTCTGCTCCTTTGCTTGCTGCCCTTGACCAGGGTACAGAGACAAGCCAGGCACTTTGCACCTCCCGACTGCTTGCCGGGCTGAGCTTTGCTGGCCCTAGATGCTCCGCCCACGTAGCTTATAGTGGAAACTCTCCTGTAGAGATTTGTAGACTTGAGAGCGGTCTCAGCCGAGGCCTTCTGACGTTTTCTTTTGCACTCCAGCAACAGCTCGACGGGGACCCTTCCCTCAAAGGACCCTTGTGGACAGTCTTGTGGAGTCTCTCTCACGCCTGGCAGCGCAGTCGACATACCCGCGTCGGTCCTTGCCTGTAGAAGCTCGAACCCCGATGGAAACCAAGGGGGAGCTGTGCTGCTCCCTGTACAAGGCCTTGGCGCTAGACCCTGTGCCGGTAATAGACGGTGTGCTGTACGCCCCCGGAGCGGAGGGTGTGAGCCTGAGGTCTCTCGGAGAAGGCACAACCAACTGCTCGCACCACAGGTTCAATTTCAGTCACGCTGTGAACATGTTACTGCGGCACGGTGCGAAAAGCAAGCTCTGCTCCTGTGAGCTTCGACTGAGCCCGCTCGCAGGTCCACGTGATCCCCTGGTGTCTGGCGAAGATGTTCTGGGGCTAGAACATCGGCGACACTCCGCTAAACACTCCAGCAGGCATGGCTCCTCCCACGAGAACTCCAAGACCCACTCTCAGGTCTTGTGGGCGTACGAAATGGAGCCGGTGGCCGCCGCGCATAGATGGTTGATGAGCAACAGGAGCGCAAGATACCCCAAATGCTGCGACTCTGTGTTGGTTTACCAGCTGGAGCGCTCCCGGACCCTTCCTCCAGGGCTGTACGTCTACAAATCCCGCCCGTCCCATTTCGGATGCACGGCAGAAAGACCACTTTGTGTCGTGGACCAGTTCAACTTTTGCGTCCAGAGACGGGGATCTGAGGAACCACATCTCCCTGAAAGCAGGCTCCCCAGGGAGATAACCCTGGAACTCTTCCCGGGCCGCCAAAATTTTAGCGCCCTGTACGTGTTAGGACGCAGCATGGCAGTGCCCGCGTCCGAGTACGGAAACAGGCTTTTCGGAGAAGCCCTTGCATTAGACCTGATCACTCCGAAGTTGTGCGAGAGCGCTGTCGCCTGCGGGCACCACCTCATTGCCATGAGAACGGAAAAAGCCTGCGTGGTAGATCTTCGTTGGAACTCGTTCGACGTGATGAGCGCCTGCTTGAAAGCGGTTCCGAAGATCAGGGGAATGCACGCCGTGGTCTGGTCCAACCATGCGCCAGATCCTCTGAGGATAGAGTCTGACGTGCTGGCCTGGCTCTTTGGCTTCATCAACGTACTGCCCTTGGCTGTCAGGAGCATAGACTACAAGAACGAGAGCCTAGGCATCCGCTACATCATCGTAGAAATCGACGGTTATCCCGGGGCTCTTCCCGAGCTGCCCGAGGGCAAACCCTCTTGCTTCATGCACACATATTTCGAGGGAGATGCTCGGTTGGCTACGAAAGCAATTGGTGAGCTTCCAGACGCCTTCAGCAGGATGGGTTCCCCGCGAGCTGACTCACCCGCTTTCTGGTATGAGCTGCCGTCCTCCTTGGGCACCCTGAGGCCAACTCCTTTTAGCAGTGGCTCCAGGATGAGCCGCGTGCACGAGCGGCAGGGCTTTCGGGACCAATTCACGACCTGGGCTCTGGAAAGCACAGATGGCGCTTGCTGTCTTGCCCTCGCAGTGCAGCATACCCTGTACTACCACGCGAGGGACAGAAAGTACAAAATGATGATTTCGCACACGGTGTTGGACAGCGATACCTCGCTGAACATTTACAAGCTGTGACACTGCGCTGGAAATTATAGGGATTGTCGTGGACCCCGTCGTCTGACTGCTTTGAGCTGAGGAGTACACTGATGCACCGAGGAAAGGATACCACAAAGAGCGTTTGTTCTGAATGAGTAAAAACTTTATTTGCAGAGATATCTGAAATACACTTTTCACAAGAACACCATCAACACAGGGCCAACATCACAGGAAAACAAAAAACCATGGAATGACAATACAACAATCCACCACCCCCAGAGAGAAACATAACACAGGCATTGTGAAGTGTACATTGTGAAGCAATTTAACGCAAGGGTATAGCCTTACGCCTGAGTTGGTAGGCCAAGGCATCCGATACAGCGGCGCATCCTCTCATGTGATCGCTCGAAGGGCTGTCTCGAGAGCCGACAGCGGTACACACAACACAACGGTTCTTTCCCGCCACGGAGCAGTAGCCATACTCCGCTTTGAATACGCAAGCGGGGAAGGCCACCATTCCGCGTCTGAACCTTTCCTGTCCCAGTATGAGCAGTATCTTGTCGCGAGTGTACATGGTTTCTATGTAGGAACACCGGCCTCCGGTGTTGTACGCGAAGTAGATGTGCTCTCCCAGCAGAGTGTCCCCCTCGACAAAGTCGTGCAGCACCAAACCGCACGCATTGCAGTGGTGTCTGTCCTTGGTCCCGGGGACGTATTTCATCCTTGCTCTATCTCCTAGCACGGAGAAGTCTGCGGCGGCTTTGGCGCAAGGCCCTCCGGTTCCCACGGAGTCGCACTCCAACCACTGGGAACCAAAGCTGACAGCGGGAGCCACCGCGCTGTTAAACAGCAGAGCTCCTGCGCCTGGCTGATCAGGTTCGTTTTTTCCATGTATCGTGTCACCTCATCCGCCAGGTCGGCGCAGGCCGGGTGATGAGATAGGCCCAGTTTCTGCGAGCAGAGAACGCAGTGCCAGTTGCCTTGGATCATCCTGTACTGCTTCTTAGCCAGCAGCACGTGCCCCGGAAAGGCAACATGCCCCTCCTGGAACCGTAGCAGTCCTTCCAAGGTTCTCAGTTCAGCCTCGCGGTGCTGGAATTTCTTTTGTATGTAACGGCATCGTTTCCCAGTCGCGGCGTTGCGAAGGACGTGTTTGTTCAGGTTCTTGTCGCCCATCTTATAGCCAGACAAGATTATTTCACAGTCGACACACTTGAACGTGTCGTACGTGCCAGCGACAGGAATCAGCCCTGTCTCGCTTTCCGAGCAAGGGCAATCGCATTCTAGACCATGTTCTTGATGCTCCCCGCTGGGGCCGCGCTCGCCGGTTTTCAGCATCCATAGTGTATACTCGTGCGTCTCCGGCTCGGGGGTTGGTTCGTCTTCGGGGAACGGTTCATCCTGCGTGGTTTGCTTTCAATGGTTGTTGCTGTTTGTCTTTTCTATCAAGAGTCCTCTCTGAGCTATGGGCTCTGCAATCAAGGCTTTTATACAAAAACGCTAGTATTCTCCGACCGCCGTGTTAAATGTCTAAGACCGGCGTAAAACCTGAAGCGAAGCACTTAGAATACAAGGGTGTTCGTCTGACTACTGTTTCTACATGTATAAATGTCTCCGACCGCCGTATTTTCTCGCTCCGTCTGGCGTATACCTGTGTCTCGCAAGCCAAGCTGGGGTCTATTGTGTTTTTTTTTTCTTTTTGTGTTCATTTGCAACCACACTACAAGAAAAGTTCCAAAGCAGAACCCTTGTGTGCCAGTGACAAGTGTACATTCCACTTCAGAGGGCAATGATTGCAAAGTCGACACGTTACCTCTCGTACTACGCGAACACATGGTTGATTAGAGACAAGAACCATTAGGCTAGGAGACTTGTCTGTTGTTTGTACTCATTGTGATGTGAAGTGACCTGGCATGCAATAAAGAAAAATGTAACAACTCACACAAAAAGGTTTGTGTGTTTTACTTCATCAACATTCATTCGACACTGCGCTGGGTGGAAAAGGGGGCACTCGTAACACTCAACGTACCAGCGTCAGGTGATGCTTATTTACAGACTTTTTCAAGAGGCCGGGGCCGATGACGTTCAAAGAGCAAAGCAATTGCGAACAAGACATGTACAAAAGTTGCTTGAAATCGTGAAAATAACAAACCCTATATGCAACACTACCAGAGGCTTTGTCGCGGGAACTCTGGCTTCCCATCAACCTCTCACTTTACTCATTCTTTTGTTTGTGTGTCTCTCTGTCCCGATTTAGCTCCTTGGTAGCCCTCGGAGTCCATGGATCTAGAGAATGGCCTCGTCAAATGGACCGCCGCGGCTGGCGCACTACACGCAGGCGCTCTGGAGAAATGCGCCGGCGGAGATCTGTTTGAATGTGTCGAGGAGGCCCTGCAGTTCCTCTGCAATTACGCTGCGCAGGGCAGCTCGTCGGGGGAGCGGGACCAACTCGAGGCACAGCGCAGAGATTACTTCTATCACCCACAAGACCTGCGAGGCTCGATTGGACTGAGCTCGTTTTTTGCCGCGGGACATTGGAAAGACTGTCAACTTTGCACTGGGGCAGAAATATATTTTGACTCGACGCTGGGTCGACACATGCTGGAGGTGAAAGACTGCTGCGACCAGAGCTCATCGCGAGAAGCGGAGCCGAACCTACAGCGGTTGGAACACTTGGCCGAGCTCCACGCACCTTACTTTGTGATGCTGTTCATAAGCCTGGTGAAAAGAAGACAGTACACTTTTCACCAATCCCCCAGCGAGTTGAGGGACGTGGGCAGGAACATAATGCGGAAACTGGGTCCGGGCGAGTCCCAGCCTTTGTCCTGCGATCCACAAGAGGAGCTCAACATTTACTCTGATATTCTCAAGCTCTGGTGGAGATATCAGAACAAGCACAGTTCTGAAGGGCGGCTGAGCTTATCCATTCCCTTTTACTTCACACTGGGCTCGGAGCTCGGGGGATGGTCGTGGACCCCGTCGTCTGACTGCTTTGAGTTGAGGACGCCCGAACCCCTGTACAGCTTTGTGAGAGACAAGTGTTTGTGCCACGAACTGCGCGCTCCAAAACCCAAGCCGTTGAGCCAAAGGCCATCGAGTAGCCCGCTGGTGAGGGTGCGCGAGGCACGTCACGGGGTCTGCGGGGACATCTCTTTTGTCCTGAGCGTGTTGGTTTCCAACAAGCACCTGGAGCAGACCTTGCACGAAGCAGCGAGGGCTCACGAGAGGCAATGCAGAGCGTCTCGCGGGGGAAACCCGAAGGACAAAGGACAGAGGAACTCACAAAGAATCGAAAGACAACATCCAGAGGTCGAATGCATCGCGTTGGAGCAGACTGGTCGCACCGAATCGACCCTGTTGCACGTGGTGACCACATTGGACAATGGGTGGCTTCCACTACAGCGCTGGCTCAAGGAGACCGAGGGAAAACAGATCAGTGGAATCAAGGTACGCAGAGCGCTGGTCTGCGTCCTGGATTCCCTGAGGGCACTCAGCTTGACCAATCGCAGGCCTTGCAGAGCGCTGTACCAAAATGACACCGATGCATGTTCTGTCAGCCAGACATCCAAGCTTTCATGCGCATTCCTCATCCACAGGGACACAGGAGAGACGATGTCATTGCTACCCTGGGTTTCCATACCCAGGTTTTACCTTGCCTCTGAGCTGACAGACGACGAAGACAGTTTTCGCTCTGCGTGTCTGAACCTGACACTGAGTATCTGGCACGCCGCAGCGGGCGACGGAAACGCGACCGCCCTGCGTAGAGGAATGGAGAGCCCCCGTCGAGACGGGCATCTCTATTCCATACCGGATGATCACTCAACGACTGAGGGGGCCATCTCTGAGTTTTGCAGGACAGGCATGGCGAACACCCGTCTCTGGTTCAAGTTGCTGAATCGCCTCAGTGAACCTGCGCAAACAAAAGCAGCGGGGCGCTGGCCGCGCGCCGCGTGGCTTGGGCCAGGGTCCAGAGATCGGAGCTCTTTGAGAGAGCGATTCATGTGGTTGATGGGCTGTACGGCCAAGTCTGGGTTTGCCTGCATGTTGGAGGTCCTCGGGGAGGATGAGATATCATTGCGGGGGCCTGCCAAAACGACACCTGAACGCTGCAAGACCCTGGTGGAATTACTCTCTACTCAAATTTCAAAGTGCGCCCGTGCCACCAGTCCAGTCCGAGTCAGGAAAGGAAGAAGGAAGCGCAAAAGCGAAACACTGGGCGATCCACAGGCGACAAAAAGCATGACGATAATACTCGACGCACCAAGCGATACAGGGGCGTCTGACACTGCCATTCAGACAGGACCCTGCGGCTTGGAGCACATCCTGAAGATGAGCGATGATCTGATAAAGCAGCTTGCTTCCTCGCGCGGGCCATCGGGTAAACCTTCAGAGGGGCCGAAGACCGTGACCTACCTCGATGTTGACGTGAGCCCAGAGGTTTTTGGGGCTAAGCAAAGTTCTTCCAAAGACAGCTTTTCAATGGACTCAGGAAAGACAGATGACTGCGAGCCCAGGGGTCTCCAAATGCAGGGTTCTGAAGTGGAAGCGGCCAGGGCTCTAGTGGCACTACAGACCTCTGGTCTTTGCAGCGAACTCGAGGCAGGCTCCCTCCACACGACCAACGCCCTCAAAACACAGAGCCCTCTCCACACGGCCGACTCACTGTGCACAGCCACCTTTCTGGATACCTTTTTCAAGGAAGAGTATTCAAACCCCTTCTATACCGAAACGGCCATGGACAATTTCCCCAACACCGAGGTGGTGTACAGTGTCTTGCAACAGTCGTTTTACCCAGAGCAGAGTGCGTGTGCCGACACAGTCTCCAACCTCCACCTGGAATCAGAGAACATATCGCCATGGACGACTAGGGACAAAGCAGAGTCACCGCAACCTGTTCCAATCGGTTTCATGCACAGAACGCCAGTCACGTCAGGAAGCTTCCACCCTAAGTCAGGTGCAGAGAGGCAGTCGCTTCTCGGTCATGTCCATGGCTCTAGCAACCGGGACCTGGACCTGTCGTTTGTTGATGACACGTGGAGCTCGGTGGACGGCACGGCGCCGTCCCTAGAGGGACCCGATCTGACAGCGGAACGTGAACGTCTGCTGCAGGCCAATCGCATGAGGTGGAAGTCAAGAGGACTCTCTCGGTGGGAGAGGCGTACTGCAGATCATGCTCGCTTTCACCCCATCACGTACGTGGTCTCAAAGGACATAATTGATTTGATAGGAAACCCCATTGTGAGGTGCCACACAGCAGAGGACAGCGTGAGCAGGCCGTGTCACGGACTCGAAAAGCCGACGCGCATTGACGTCTGGAGCCCGTGCGGCACGAACGAGCAGGCGCGCCAGAGGCCGGCCGTGCTGGACCTCGTGCGCGGGGCCATCCCTTGTCAAAAGTTCTTGTGGACAGTGGGCAGAGAGTACTCTCACGGTGACAGGGATTCGACGAGCCAGGGGCGCGCCCGCTGCGTGAACCTCTCGTGGCCAAGGGGCTTACCCTACAAGCCGGCAGTAGGGCGGACCGTGCTCGACTGCGAGCGGTCAGAGCAGCGGTACTTCCCCGTGGACCTGTCCGCTCCACCGGACCGGGGTTTCAAGCTCACGGAGATCCTGGTCGACAGCTTGCCGAGCTTGTGCAAGGACGACACGCCGCATCTCCTTCGACTGAGAGGGAAAAAGACCCACTATCTGGGCGCGGTGTGCACCGTCCAGGACGTCCAGGGGTTGATCGTGCACAGGGTGCACATGGCCTACGAGTCTCTGTTGATGCTGCTCGATATGCACACTCGATTACAAATTCACTCCTTCGTGCCACGCACTTACGCCCTGCACTGCGTGGCCAAAGACACGGAAGACGTGGCGGTCGGGGTGTTCGTAGGCGAGAGCCCTGGGTCAGAAAACCTCGGGTGCTCAAAGGGCTCCCTTGTGTCGTGGGCCTACGATGACATGGTCACACTGGCCTACCACGTGCTCCAATGTCTCCTGAGGGTTCAGATCCTGTGTCTGAGGGTTCTCGGATTCACCATGAAGCGCATACAGCCCGCTCGCATCTGGAGGGTTAAGACGGGATTCAGGGTGGACCTGCTGGCTTGCCTGGCCGACACACTGTACGTGTGGGATGGAAATGGGTCCGCTTGGGGTGCCCTGGAAGGTTTGGCCGCCGTGTGGGAAACCCTATCCCAGCTGAACCTGCGAGAATACGTGCCCAATGCTGTGGCTGACAAGCTCAAGCAGGCGTACACCGCTGTGTTCGGTGTTGCCCCAGGAACTACCACCTACGTATCTCCAGTGCGCTTGAAACGCAACCGTGGTAAGGAGCGGAGCTGCGCATCTTGTCTAGAGCCCGGGGATCTGGCCGACTACACGAGAGAATGGACCTTGCCCGAGGACGAGGAGGTCCTCCATCAAGTGTACGCTCTGTGCGCTTTTTCCCAGAGAGCCACGTCCTCTAGCAGCAGCAGCCCGCTGGAGGATGTGCTGGGTCAAGATGGACAATACAAAATGTGCTCGCTGCCGATCAACCGAGGCTTGGAGGTGCAACCCTATGGCCCGTTTGTCGTACAGATACAAAATCAAATCGTCAAGTGGAATCGCGCGATCGTGGTGGAGCCTGCCATCACCGGGCCCGTTACCCTCGCTCAGATCAGCCCGTCCGAGAGGTTTGACTTGATCACTAGAGCGTTCATCTCTGCTTTGGCAGATCAGACTGACGACTTCCCCATGGACACGAGCCTACTCGGTGAGGAAGGAAGTACTCGAGGTGGGTCGACCTGGAGAAGCTCAAAGCACGTGGACAAAGACGAGGCTAGAGAAAGCACCTTGGGATTCCTCCAAGCAGAATATGACACACAAACCAGCACGTACTATTAGGTTTCACCCCCCCCCCCACACACACTTGTTGCAGTGCTGCAGCATGTTGAGTGTCCCCTGTCTCTCACCCTGTGATTAGGCAGTGTACCGACTGTCTTGTTACTCGAATCGCTTTGACCAGAGTAGTCTTTATGCACCAGGTTTACATGCATATTTGTTTTTCAAAAATATAACAAAATAAAGACAGTGCCTTCAGTACCTTCCACCAGAGTGGTTGCTGTGTACAGTGTGTATCGCTTATTGCTCTTTCACAAAGTAAAATGTGCCTTCTGGCTGGGTTTTAACTCTGGTCCTTTTGACCAGAGCAGTTGCTGTGTACCGTGTTGTCCCGTATGTCCCTTTTGCGAAGAAATAACAAAAAAAACACAATAAAGAATGAATTGACATGTGCACCACAATGTTTGTTGCCTCTTTTATTTCATTTCTATTACGTCAAGGACTTCACATCTGAACAAAACAATCTCAGCTCAACGCCCTCATGATCGACGTGGCGCCTTGGGTTTCAACGGTTCGAAATGGTTTCGAGTCCACACGACGTGAGCACGATCCCGATCGTAGATCGGATACGAGGTTTCCGTGAGGAGTCCCAAGCGTTTGCCGTGGGCTTCGAGCATATAGCCCACGTCCTGCACGCTGAGCCACCTGTTGTGCTTAGACAAAAGTTGCTTCAGTTCAGAGACGTTTTGAACTTTTGTTTGTGGAAGGTATGTCTCTCTGATGTCTGACCTTTCAGCATTTAGAAAAACAAACTCGGCGGTCCTCTTGGACAAGGCCGAGCGGATGTCCTCCGTTGCCGTGCGGTCGTACAGAAGCTGGGCTACGCTGTGGAATCCGCAGTAGCCGTCCGAAGGAACCTCGATTACGTTGAGGTTATTCAGCCTCGCATAGGCGCAGAGCTCGCCCGGTCTTTGACGGGGACCACTCTCGAACAGAGCTTCAATGTGAGTTGCGTGCGGTGGCAGGCCTCTCACATGCCAGGAGGATCCGTCACATTCCAGACGACCCTGGACCCACGAGTTTTCGTGATGACTGTTGCAAACCCAATAGACGGTCTCCTCTGCGCAGACTGCAACATTGCATCCAAACAAACCGGCCGCCAAGGAGACGACAGGCAGAAACTTGCGTGGGTCGGCGTACAAATCATTGCAAAGGGCCTTTATGTCTCTGCAAGGCCCTAGGCCTGAGATGGATTTGTTTTCGATGAGCTTGGAGGCCAAGTGTATGATGACTGCCAGGGCTTCCACTGTCAGGACAGCTGAGTTCGACTCATGCTGTCCGCACGCGCCGACGAACATCATCCAAATCGCTTCTGTCAGGGTTTTGCATGCGTAGGACGGTGAGCCGGGAACGGCAAACTCGAAGCATTGTGGGACGTCCTTACTCGTCTTCGAGTAAGTCGTGTTCCAGATGTTTGTCAGGCATGGCCTTTTTAGACCCGGTCGCAGTCCCGCAGAGCGAGCCCGTTGACAGAGCCACTTTTCATTCGTGTAAGCGGTTTCGCCGGGAAACATTTTCTGGTCAGCGAAGCCCAGCTTGTCTGGAGAGTCTACGACCAGGAGCGTTTCGAGCATTGTCTCAGAGTCATCTTCAAGCTGTGGAGGCGCAGCCAGGCTTGGAACGCCTCGAACCACGGACCCGCCGACCTGATCTGGAACAGACGAGGAGTCTTGAGCGTCGCTCACCAAGTGGTTCGCGACTTGCGTCACACCGTCTGAGAAGACCAGGCGGCAAGAGGAGACGTGAGCTTCCGAGTGTTCCTCTTTCAGTTCTTCTTCCCAGCATTCCTGATCACTCAGAATAGACATGCTCGCTAGATCACGCATCGCATACTTGAGGCAGGTTCCCTCGTCTTCGTCGTCGCTCTGGCCCAGGAACAGGAGGCAGTCGTACCAGGAGTCAAAGGTTTGAAAGTCTAGGCTCGCTGGAGGAGCCGCTACCGACCGCTCGTCACCGTGATTGCAAGCGCCTCTCAGGCTGCTGTGAAACCCGTGGGCCAGTTCGCCCAGGTAAGCGTAAGGTGGATCGTCTGGAGATGACTCGACGAGGCCTTGGCGGACTGCAAACCACTCGTCTCGTGCCTGGATTGCACTCTTTACCGTACCGGGGGTGGCCTTCAGGGCCTTGGAAAAAGGCAGCTGAGCCGTGAGCTCGGGTACGTACAGCTGGGCTGCGCGCAGCACTGTTCGGGCGTCAAGTAATCCCTCGAACACGATCATCATAGCTCTCACGATACTGAAGTCATCGTACCCCCTGACCGAGTAGTCGCACGATAGGTCTGGCCGTCCGAGCTCCCCGCCGCAGTCTGTCCCAGTGCGAACTACTGCCTCGAGTTTCAAGGCCGCGCACATGTGTCTGTCTGCATCGGTTCCTCCGGTATTGAGCGCCATAGCCTTGACAGCGCTGGGACCCGCGTGTATAGCATTCCCGTACACCAGCACGTACCACGCCGCAAAATACAACAGACCCGCCGTGGTCACTTTCACTGCCAACGGGGCTGCCGCTTCTACTCTTCGTTGCCTCCGCTCTGGCCCAGCTCCTCTTTCTCCTGGGTCTTGCGGCGCCAGGAGCCTCAATCCGCTAGCTGCGAACGACAACGCTAGGGTTGAACTCACCAGCCTGTCTGGCAAACTTTCCCCATCGGTCGCGAAGCAGGGCAAAACCCCTCGCGTCAAGGCCTCGAGCGTCGCAGCTTTTTCGTCATGGCTCAACAACCCTGCGCTCGTCAAGAGGTTTACTGGGGCCTCGAAGTAACGCTCGTAGCGCTCGCGCTTGATTGTGATCCACCCTCCGGAGGCGGTGGGCAGAAAGTCTTCTAGCAGCAAGCGTTCTGGCACCCGTCTCCAACCTCGAGCTAATGTCTCTAGGGTGTAAGCGGGACTCGGCGACACGGGCAAAGCCAGCGCCTTGAACAGCTTATAACTTGCCCTTGTTGGGTTGACGAACACAGGCCAAAACAAGCTCGCGTCAGCCCTGAGCGAGCTGGGACGAGGCGCTTTCAGGCTCAGATGGTCGATAGCACACAGTGAAACTTTAGGAAACTGACACACTATGGCATCCGCTATCACCTGGGGATCCTGAGCCCTGCCCTCAACTAGACTTGGGATCTCTGCGGAGGCATCTGGGGTCCCATCCGTATCTTTGAAACCCAAGTGGTAGAAGAACCTCCTCGGAGCCGGGAGCTCGTACAACACTTCCTTGGCGGGGGTTACTCGCATGTCCCGCTCATCGAGGTGATCGTCCCTTGTGTCGAGCTCGGGAGAGACGAATGCGCCGTTCAGAACCGCTGCCTCAAGCATCCTGGGGTCCGGAGACACACCCGTAGTGCGTTCTTTCTGGATGAACTGATCATCACCGGCCGTGGGGAGATGATCGTATGTGTACAGCACCACCACCTTTTCTAAATCCAGTGAGGCGTTTCGCTCGTAGTTCTGAAATGCGACGCAATGCGCGACCACTCCGAAAGCCCAAGAATCCATCATGTCGGCCTCATGGTGGTTATGGACCGTGTAGAATGACACATCTCCTAATTCACTGTCGTCGTCTTCTTCTTCTTCTTCCTCTTCTTCCACTTCTTCTTCTTCCACTTCTTCTTCTTCTTCAATTGTTTCTTCTCCTCGTTCATTTGTTCCCTCACTCCTTCTTATACCTGATTCCACCTCTTCTTCTGTCTCATCCTCTGAACTTGAATCTACGCTGTTGCTGTCGGCCGAAGGGTCCATTTCGTGGCCCATGGTTTGGTCCTTGAGTCGAAGCAGCGAATGGGCAAGCCAGCAAAATTGAATTACAGCTTCGTTGCGCACCAGCCAGTCGCGTCCCCGAGAAGCCTCAACTGCAGCGCACTCCATGAGAAAAGCGCACTGGGTGAGGAGCACTCGACGGCAATCGGGACAAGAGAGTCCGAGCATGGAGGTTTCGTAACGCCGCACTGAATGCACGGCCGACCAGGGGGTATATCCACAAAGCCGCATGTCTCTCAGGATGACCTGAGCTACCGTGCTTAGGTCCGCCGCGCTCTCTCCTGCTCCGCATCGTAGCCTGGAAGGGCAGATCGGATGGCGTACAAACCTCGTCCTGCCGTCTGGCGAGCGCGAGAGCTCGCGGACGTTGTAGAATTGTTGGGCCCAGCCCGGTTTCAGTTGGTTGCAAGTGCCCGAGATCCGCTTGCGCTCTACGAGCCAGTCAGATCTCATGATCTTGTGAAGGAACGGCGCGAAAGCCACATCGCAGAAAAAGGGCCCGAACGTCTCAATCCCGAGGTCTGCGTTTTCGGCACGGGCGAGCCACTTGCTGGCGAGGTACAGAAGGCCGTCGTCATTTTTCTGTTCGAGCACAAACCGTTTCAGCTCAGGCAGGTGAGCGCAAACCGAAGCGGCGCTTTTTAGCCGATCGAGCGCCACGGCGCACTGTTCGACATCTGACAGCCAGGTTCCGTACTGCGGCGCGTCTCGCGAGTGGAAGAAGCCTCTAATCGAGGCGAGGTTGTTACCCGCAGCGTAGTAAAGTGCTGTCTCGTTCCCGTCCTGCTGGCATGTGCCGTGTCCGGTGGCTGACTCGTGTGTCAGCACGTAGGGGACCATGCGACCGCAGGACGCCTCCTCGAAGGTAACCGGCCTGACAGAAATGAAGGCAGAGGGCGCGTTTGACTCTCCGCGTGCAGGCTCGTACACCAGGGCAGTCCGCAGGGAGCCCGTCGAGGAGCAGTGCGGACAACAGGGGTGAACCTGATCTTCTCGTTCACCGTCGAAACCGCCCACCACCAAGTAATCACAGGCAACGTCCATGGTGAAGGGTTCCGTTGCACTCGGCCTGCCGCAGTCCGCGTTAAGTATCTTGGCGTGATTCGGGGTGCCTTCAGAAGATTCGGCCGACGTCCTGAACGTGGGGCCTGGACGCTTTCGCCTCAGCGAGCTCGCCGAGCGTCTTGCTGAGACGAAGTTCCAGAGAGCCCTCGTTTCTCACGAGCTTCCTCAACTGAGAGACCAATAGGGATCTCTCGTACAGCAGGCTCTTGACGGAGATGTCGCCGATGCCGATCAGGCTCTCGAGAACTGCCAGGTCGCTCCTGATGTCGAAGTAAGCATCGTTCATGCGAGAATCCCAGCTCCACATGCCTGAGCCGGCTTCATCCAGAAAGTCGCGCACGCTTCCTACGTGTCCTACAAGGGCCCGGTCTGGGATCTCAGAGTACCGAGGCTTTGCGCGGGACAGTTCGATGTCCAGCTTCTTGAGCGTCTGCACGCAATCGTCCGCCACAGACCTTGGTACCAGCGAAGACGCCTTGACGAGCATTCGTCCCACGTACCCTCTCGCCTCGCTCCACGGCTCGCCGTGGCTCACCCCGGGTCTGTCCCGTGTGAGTTCGACAAACTCCAGTGGTGTGAGGTCCCTGGATATCTTGGAACACATTCCCCTCCACACCTCCATGTACCTCACGTACAGGTCGGTGTAGCGCTCCAAAATCATCCTCAGTGCCTCTCCGTCAGTGTAGCACGAGTTCAGGGCTTCGCACACGGACGCCACCGCCGAGCTTCCGGTGGTGAAGCTTCCCCACGCCCGAGGAGGGTGCGGTCGTGCACCCTCCTCGCGGACAAGCGGACCATTTCTCTGACCAAGTTGTTACGGCCCAACGCGGCCTGAACCATGAAGTGCAGGCGTTCGTCACCCGTGTCGACCCTCAGCTCAGGATACCTCTCCAGAACGGTTTTGAAGCCCAACATGAGCTCAGAGACAGTTCTCGTGTAGCCGCTCAGGGTTCGTCTGTAGCTCTCGGCTGCGGATTTGCAGTGGGCGTCGTAGGCCTCGCACTTGAGGCATCGGGTGGGCCCACGGGACGAATATCCCGGGGCTGGGCGACCTGTGCTCCGAAAGCTGTCGTACCAGAACCGCTCCCGTCTCAAGGGCACCCAGCAGCCATCGTATTCGAGTTCGTCATCGGGCTCGACCTCGCTGCCCTGAGAGAGTTGCTCAGACATGGTCTCTTCGCTCTCGCAGCGCCTCAGACTTACACGGGGCACATCGAATCCAGGCAATGAATCTAGCGACTCTTCCTCCGTGTTCATTTCAACCTCGTTCTGAGCAAACCTTTGAGCTGTGCGGTCGCGGTGCTTTCTTCTAGCCGTCTCGCACTCCACGGGTTGGAAGCTCGACGGCTGTGCGACATCTTCCTCGTACCTCCGAAACGCAGACTCCACGGCCTGGATCAGTGTCGTCGACGACGATCTGTCGGCATGTCCGGTGGAAGCTCGGCTCCACGCAGATCGGAGGACGCGCCGGTGCTCGAATCCATGGTTTAGAAACCGTGGGGGGCCAAACTCGTTCGTGTTTGCGACGGGGATCTTCGGGGCCGCTGGTCCGCATGTGTGATAAGTACGTCGGCTACCTGTATGCCTGTCTCCGCGCAGGCAAGGAGGACCTGTCTGACGACGAGCTCGCTTACCTGTTCGGGACGCGGGGTCAAAACGTGCGAGTTGCCATCCACCCCCGATGGCTCAAATGCTACGGTCGCGGTGCGGCGGAGCGTACGAGCGGGAACACCTGCGTCGCCTGGCCCCGATCCCGCTGAGATTCTCTGACGCCTCGTCGCTCTACGTGGTGCGTTTAGGGGACGGCGCGATGGTCACCGCAGACGGGGACGGTCGGGTGCTGAGGATCCAGCGCTTCGCGGATCCTCATCCTCCCAAGAGGCTGCGGCCTTCAAACAGCGCGTTCGGAGTGTTCAGGGAAACGCTGTCCGTTTTCTCAAACGTGGCCTTCAGGGCGCGCGCAGGCAGAGGAGCGGAGCCTTCGTTGGTGATCTCGACAGGCTCTGTGGTTGATTCGTGTGGCCTTTCTCACTGGTGGCCAGAGGCGAGTGTGTGCTACACCGTCGAGGAGAGGGACGTGAACGGAGCTGAAGTGATTTCTGGCCATATCTATGCTTCTGACGGCCTTTCGCTCTACCAAGTGATTTCTTCTTGGAAGGTTCGCGTCTGCCTCGTCTTTGCCCCCGGCTGTCGAGAAGAGGTCGTGCGCACGCTGTGCGCCCTGGCCATGGGGGACTGTGGTCTCGGGACGCAATTTGCTCTGCGGTGCGTGCTGCCTGTGGAATCCAACCGTGCGCTGGACCTGAGGGACCTGGAGCCACTGTGTCCTCAGTTTGCTTTGCCCACGCGAGGCCCCCACACAGGCAGATGGTCGTCAACTGGTCAAAAGAAATTTGACGAAGTGATCCCAAAGCGCCACAGTGTGGTCGCCGGCTTGGAGGCTCTGCGGGAGTTGACCTCAACGCCGTCAGCGTTCTCTGTACTCGTAGAGAATGGCAGCGTTGCTGTGATGAGGCACCTTCTTAGGGATGCGCTGGTCATCGTTCCCAAGTCGAGTTCGAGGGTGCAGAGCGACGGCGTTTCCAGTGGTACGAGGAGCGAGATCGACATAAGCAGAGAGAGAGCCGCAAGAGGGGGAAGGATGGGGAGGTCGATGAGGGACGAAGGCCCGAGCGGACGCCTGACTGAGTGGTTTCCCTGCGGGCACACCCTGCTAGAGATCGAGACGGGTGCGCCGGGGGTCCCGCGCCTGCTGATATCCTCACAGCTTGCGTCTCGAGGCAACGACAGATTGCCACCCGCAAGCCTTACTCCCACGTTGCGGGTCTCCAGGACTCCTCTGTACAGTTCAGTCATTCCGTCAGGCTTCAGATCCACGGAGTACCTCTTCGACCGAACCGTGTGCCTTATTCCTGGCACTATGGATGTGATTGCTCCTCCTCACTTGGACTCTACAGCCTGCGCGGCCGTGCTATACGCGCTGGAACTGTTTGCGGATTTGGCGGGCCCAGACGTGTCAACGGACCTCTGGTTTTTGGGACCTTTGGGGCAAAGGGAGGCGCAAGCGTTTGTCCTTTCCTACCTCAGACTCGAAGGGATGGGTTTCGAGAGAGGATTGGAAGAAAGCAGCATTCGCTTCGAGGCTAGCGACTGCTCCATCCTGCCCGAGCTCAGAACAATTGTGTCTGAGTACACGCCGGCGCAGGCCCTCGTCTCGCGAGCCTAGGGACGTTGGGATCGCGTGAGCTTCCGATGCACGAGGATCTGGAAGTGGATCTAGCGCTCCTGCGGGAAGCTCGAAGAGAAGGCTCGCTCTCGGAGGCCGGGGTCCGTGACGAGGAAGATGGCGAGGCTGTTGCAGATTGCGAA